>PVJX010021861.1:0-31363 GCA_004027295.1 Dolichotis patagonum | reverse complement strand
AAAAAAAGCATGGTAGGACTTCTAAGAAGGATAATATTAAATCAGCAATAGCTGTCATAATGTTTTCTTCAAAACAGCTGTTCATATCATCACGTATGATATAGTCAAACAAAACAGGATAACACCATTCCAACTGATGATTTAAAACTTTGAAAGACTTCAGAATATACAAACCTGGGGCTTTTTAAGTAGCTCCCCTTATGATCAAACGGCCAAATGTTTTCTACCCATTTCATTTCCACTAATCCGAAGCAGACACAGTGCCCTTCTCCCAGTGAGTTGCGTCTATTTTTATGTGGTTGTCTCTTTGTCCTTCTCAATAGGAGACAAATAGCTCCGGAGCACTCCAGTGAGTAAGACACAATGATGCTGCCACCCACCACGTGGCTCCCGGCCATGTAGAGAGACCCCTTCTTCCAATTCCCCTGGTTCACACCTCACGACACCCCTCAGCATCCACTGCACGCTCATGAATGTCCCTGGAATGCAAATACCTCTGCCCGGGGTGGAATTTCCAAATAAACCTCTAAAAACAAGTACAACAAAACCACAGTCTCTGCTACTCACTGAAGCTTCATTTCACCCTGGGCTTGCTGAGGGCTCACAGTGCCTCATCTCTCTGCCACTGACCAGGAAGGCATTCTCCATCTTCCTCCCACTCTGGAGACCCTGAGGTGAGTTTAGACCCTGAGGTGAGTTTAGAAAGCGTGAGTCACCTGCCTAGGGTCACAAAGCTAACAGCCTGAGCAGCCAAATTCAAACCTTGCTCATTTAGTTGTAAGCAACACCTGCATTTAATCATTATGCCAGCGTTACCTCTGAGAAATCATCCTTAATTTCCCACTGCAGGAAATAGCTCCTTCCTCTGAAAATTTATAGCCTTTCCACTGGATCTCTCCTGCCCTACTTAGCACTCCTGACCTTCCATTCTGTTTATTTGTGAGATAAATAGAGACATTTATTTGTGTTATAAATTAAAGAGCCCATGTCTCTTTGGTGACTTATCTGCCTGCTCCTTAATGGCAATATCTGTGCCCCGCACTCCTTGGGAATCTCACACGGGCTAAGTACATGGCCTTAAAAGTACACTATGGTAAAACTTAGTAAATAGTTAGTGCTTATCTTTTTATTTTTGCTAACTATGTAGATTGTTAGGCAAATAGAAGAACAGAGGAAGAGTTCCATTGTTTTTATTCACCCAGCATTTTCATTTGTGGAACTTATATCTCTCATGATGACTAACTATTCTATAAGTGGTCAAGCATGGTATCCACTCTGCTGCCTGGTCACCTGGGCACAAATATTTCTTCATTTCTCTGCAATAGAAATTGATTCAGAGGGGGCAGGGTGTCCAAGATGACTCCTTCTCTGCAGTCATGCATGGCACAGGTAGAGAGAAGCATTCAGAAGTTCTTCTTACCGCTGGAATGGACTGGTTGGGGCAGTGGAACTCTGGAATAGCCTGGGGTTGTGGTTTTCCTTTGTTTTAACCTTGAGGAGACAGCCTGCACGCCTGATGAAGGAAATATCATTGGAACCCCTGAACTCATCCCTGTTTGTGACATTAACACTTGCAAGTTAGCATGTAAACCATGTCATATTCGTTAGAGTATTGATCACTTCCACGTTCAAGTATCTTAACAAATGCCGGAAAACAGAGTCCTAGGTAAGGATGGTGTTAGCAAAAATTATAACTCTTGTAATTAGTATTATGAAATTGATGATGTTACATGAGAAAGATGGATTTGATATGTGAGCTTTATATAAGCTGTCATCATTCAAGCCAGTATCATTTAATACACTTAGGACAGGAGGGTGTTCACCTGGGTTTTCTCCACTAGTCTTTTATTTAGATTCTAACTCATTAAAAAGATGCTTTTTCACCTAAATGAAAAGATGAAAAATAAAGATGTTTGCAGCACGGACTCAGAATCATCAAGGACTGGATTCTCATCTGGCTCCGCCATTGCTACCCTCATGCCCAGTCGTCGCATGGAGGTCCTCCACAGCACAAAATGGCTGCAGCAGTGTGAGCCTCACCCTTCTGTCCTAATCCACCCAAGGAACAAAGAGAGACCTCTTCTGGGAGCTCCCACAGAAAGAAGAAGAATTACGTTGTTAGTCACTTAAAACCAGATGCCTAAGAATGGGAATTCCATATCTCACCAAGAAAATCCACACATTTTAACACAAGAAGGCAACACACACACACACACACACACACACACACATATGAAGACAATCATCAACTGTTGAACCTAAATGTGGAAGTTATATGGCAGTTCTATATATTAGTATCATTTGTTCTGAATGTCTATAAATTCATGATACAATGTGGGAAAAAAAAAGAATGCTTTGAGGTCATCAGTGGTGTTAACCAAACATTCACAGATCTCTGCCTCCATCGCACTTGATGAGTTTATATGCCCAGCTTCTTCGAATGTGGGCAAGTGGTTTTCTTTGGCCTGTGAAAGGTGAGTTCGCGTCACTTTTGAAGGAAGCCCTATAGGCTGGTTGTGTGATTCTCTGTGTTCTCTTCTGCTATGGTTTAGATCTAACATGCCTCCTAAAAGTGAAGGTGTCTGGCTCGATATTCATCAGTGTATTTGTCAGCTGACTGTGCTGTTAAGAGACAGGGCCTGGAGAGAAGGGGTCGGGCACTAGGTGCATGACTTGGAAGTGTACATTCTTGTCCTTGGTCACTCCTTTTTCTCTCTGCTTCTTGGTCACCATGGAGTGAGCAGCATTTCTCTGCAGTTTCTGCCTTAGACTGAACCTGACCATGGACTGAAACCATGAGTTAAAATTAAACCTCTCTTCCTTTAAGTTATAAATATCAAGTGTTGTGTGCCAGCAACAGGAAAGAGACTAATACACCTTCTCAGTATTGCAGGGATTGTAGATGCATACCTGTGGAGATGGAAGGAACAGTATACAGAAGAGCCCAATAGATATGCATCTAAGCACGGGCAAACCTTTCGTGTCATACACAGCTAGAGATGTTTGTTATAGCAGCAACAAGATCACCTTTCATGTCATACACAGCTAGAGACGTTTATTATAGCACAACAAGATCATCCTGATATAAAGATCAGATGATTTATGCAACAATAGCAAAAACAGCAAAAAAAAGACCCTCTATTCTCTAATGATCAGACACTTTAAACTATTCTTAAATAGGAGCTTCCGAACACACTTAGAGCAGGCTAAAATATTGATTTTATTGCTGTTTTTCAAAAGATAAATTAAAATGTGGCCCAACAACAAACAGTGTGCTCACTCTCTGAAGATGTCTACACTGTCAAATGATATCAGGAAATTATTCTAGTTGCTGAATTACCTTTTTCCCCAACCTCCAAGAATGTACCTTAGAATGGGAACAAAGACCTTTCTTTGCAAAGCCCTGGAATCTGCCCTGTTAGCTGAATCTTAAGATTCCTCAGGGAAGAAGAGCAGCTGTCACTTTGTAAATGACTGCCCATTAAACCTGACTATGCAACTTTGAGATGAATACAGGGAAAATACCTGTTCTTAGGAAGTTTGCAAGGAGAAGTTACAAAGATCAAGTGGAATTAGAGTGAATGCACCAGCAATACCAGCCGGAGAATTAAATACTTTATCTTTACTGCTTAGCAGAGATATTTCTTAGCTACTCAAAACTCTTTGCACCCACTCCATAAACACAACTGGAGCAGCCCTCATGAGGCCAGTATTGGATGTTTTTACAGTAGCACAAGAGACCTCTTCAAGAGAAACCACAGAGAAGTGCAGAAGTCACCAGGAGCTCAAACTCAACCTAGAAAAAGATTACCTAAGAACAGAGGAAGAGTAGGTAGGTGGCTTGATGTCTAGGTCTATATGTTTTGGAGGGAAAAGTTCATGGAATTTCTCATCAGGTTGGCTCCATGTCAGGTGCAGCAGACCTAGCTCCTGCTCACCCTGCTCACCCTGAGACCTCAGTTCCCAGGTCACTGCTTAGCACATCCCTCTGCAGCTCTGTCTGAACCTTGTGAGGCTCAGGAGTCTCTAAGCCTCATATAAAATAGGAATAAGACTATCCCAAACAATGCAACGAAAATGTAAAGTGCTACATAAGCCCTGGCATATAGCTCAAGAAATGTTTAGTTGTTCTAAGTTATGCCTTGCTAGGAAGTTCTGCGTTTTTATGTGTGTTGGCTGGACTTTTCTTCTGTCATTCTTTAAGTGCTTGAGTCATTGTTTTCTTTCCTCTATTTAATTCAAGGGCACTGAACTGTATGCCAAGCATTGTCTTTATAAGTTGGTGACAATGATGAATGAGACAGAGTCCTTGGCCTCCATAGACAATACATAAAATATAACACACTTGGTGCAAAAAATAGGCAATGGAACCACAGAGGAGGGACGCCTGGGTCATCCCAGGTGTCGGTGGTCCTACGCTAAGCAGAGGGTACTTGAGTGGCATCTTCTCCCAAGGCCCAGTGAGACCTGGAGGTGTCAGCAAAACTCCCCACCAGTACTGAGTATTAGAAGAACTGGGTTGCAGAAGAGATGACCAAGAAGAAGACTAAAGCCCAGTCTCTAAGGCCCTGGGACTTGTGATAAACATACTGCTATGGATTTCTTTTTCTTGGATACAAGAGATATTTATACCTCAAACCATGAAGCTGGGCTACTGTTCCATTAGACATTTCCTATTGTATGCTCCTGTAATATAGCTTCATGTGTCAATCTTCCTGTATTGCAGTCTGAATTTATTGCTTCAATAGAACCTGTACATTTTACCAGCACAACCATGCATCTTGATTTGGCTAGGACAGTCCTGGTTTGTGCCTGTTGTCCTAGGATAATTACTATTAGCATTACTTTTCACTTTCAAAGGTGTCCCAGCTTGGATGATAAAAGATACTTATAGGATCACCCAAATTTTAGTACATCTTTTTAAATTTGTTTTTAAGCTTAATGGTGTTTTGATGCAGGGAATAACTTAAAAGTATAAAAGAAAGTAAGCTCATTTTTTACATCATTCATGGCATAGACTGACAGGATCATAGTGATAATGAACTTCTGTACCATTTATTAAGACACAATTGCATGACAGTCATTATGGCAGAAGCGTTCCCCATTTTATTTCATACATAAACACGACAGTATCATTCAGGGCCAGACACTACAGATACGGGTATTGAGGCACAAGAAAATGGCTTGTAAAGGAGCCCTCAGGGAGCAGGTGTTAGGATCAGGCAGGGACAGAGCAAAGACAAGGGAAGGGGCTCCTGTTCGGGCCAGTCACGCTCCTGCTGACATCTTCATTTGTGCTGGACGTCCATTTGTGCGTTCTGGCTTTGGAGACTGTCTAGAGCAATGGCCAACTACAGAGACAAGTCAGGCTTCTGAAACCCAAGAGCACCCAGTGTGTGTCTGAGAGCAGATGCAGTCTGCAGGATCCCTGTGCGGCTCAGCGGAAATCAGAGAACTGACTTCCGGTTGCCTACAGCTCACTGTCCGTTTCCTGGTGCTGTGGTGACGTAATCATTAGACCAATAGGACTGAACTCTGGGGACCACTCCAGTCTCTCCATGTGCCCACTGCCAGGAACGCAGAGGTCTCATGGCCAGTGTTGTAATGAATCTAATCTCTCCAAGTCTCCACAACTAATCACATCTTCATAAAGTTTAATTCAATATAATTTAACATAACACTGCCCTCTTGTGCCTCATCACACAAGGGACCTTTCTGGGGAAAGATCGATTTTAATTAAAAGCAAAACATAATTTCAGCACTTCCTGAACACTGTGTTGGGGGAGAGGATGTGCTTTTTGCTGGCCTGTTTTCCCACTTCATCTTTATCCTGGGCTTTTGTTATGTTGGTGCCATCACTGCTGGCCAAGGGAACCAACGCTGAGGCCTGTCCTCTACATAAACCCACGTGTAAGCAGTTTAAAGTGGCATCTGGACAGAAACAATGAATAAGGAACCCAGGGTGCCTGGGCACGGGGAGGGCAGGAGAAACTGAGCAAGAAATCAGGAAATGAAAAGAAAGTTATTAAATAGACTGGCCAGAGCTGGCTTAGTGATTTCAATAGACTTGGTTAACAGGAAAACAATCCTAGAGAACCCCTTAATTGCCTTTCTGCTGAGTTCCTTTCCACACCTCTGAGTTTGCAGAGATTAATTAGGAGTTCCAATCACAGCCTAAGAACTCAACTCAAAAAGATTTGAGATTTTTTTTTCTAATGCTGGTAATGCTCTGGTGACTTCTGAGCAGTGTGTGTCATGAAACTGATGTCAGTGATTCCAGTTTTAAAAAAAAAGAATTATTTGTAAGGACAATAAGAATTATTTGTAAGGACACAACCTCAAATAATGCACAAAATGTTCACATTTTGAGCCTCTTTGCTCAAAAATTGTGTCTTAATATTTTTCTCTTAATTAGCCATTACATAGCACTTTGAGCAAGAAATGACCAGTAGGAAAATGACCCAGAAAACTTGAATGGCCTACAAAACACAGACAAGGAAAGAACACAGCCATGGCACCCTCCAGGACAAGGGGGTGAAGACAGGACCTGCAGGAGCTCGGCCTCCGGAGAGCTGCTTCCCTAAGGCTGGGTTTCCTCTCCAAGCACCAGCCTCCTCCTCAATGATCTCAGCAGAAGCACCTTGGCTTGGGGCCAATGTCTGAAGGAGGTGTCTCAATGAAAACTTCCTCCCTCCCTTGCTCAGTCCCTCTGAGGTCACACTTGGCTTTCTGGCAAGTTCTTTTTTCCAGGTTTAGATGTCTCAGCTTTGCCTAAGGCTCAGAACATTTCTCAGGTTCACTACCCAGAAAGAAGCCTCCTTTCACTTCACTTTCTATCCCTCCCTTTGACTTTGTTTGTAAAGACTTGCTGGCTTGTGGATACACACAAAAACCAGCCAGAGTGTCGTGACAGAGAAGCAGATGGTAGGGCAGGCTGTCCTCAGAAAGGGCCACTTTCCCTGGGGAAGCAGAGCCTGTTGGTGGGTAGGGAAGGAAGGAGTGGGGCCTCTCCAGTAGGAGTCACAGCCAAAGTGACAGTCAAAATAAAAAGACCTGGATGTGATGACATAATTTTAAAACATAGCTAAAGTCATGTAAACAAAAGAGAAAAGCATGAGACTAAGAGACTAAGAAGGTCTATTTTGTGCCATGTATCAGCAAGACTGAAGATCTTCCAGCAGTGTGGCAATCATCAGCTTTTGTCTCCTGGTTCTTGTACCTCCTGTCTTCAGGCATACATTGTCCCATGCCCTGTAAGCCTCTTGGCCCATCAAAATTTCATCAACACACAAAGGAGAAGGCTGGCTGGGTCCCTCGAGAAGCTGGAGCAGCAGTCATTTGTGAAGAGCTGGCCAGACCCTGTGGAGTCTGGGACAGCCTGAGTTCAAATCTCATGCTCCACTCTGAACAGAAGTTTCTTCCTCGACACAATAAGCCCCTGACTTCCAACATCTAAACTGTGAACTTTCACAGTTATGAGCAAGCTTGCATTTAGAGTTCTAATGTTTTGCATTGTTTATTTGTGTCAAAGAGGTATGGGACTCACTTGTTGGATTTGTGAACAAATCCACCTTATGAACCTTCTCCCCAAATGGAACCTGCTTGTAAGTCAGCGACTTGCTCCAAAGTGAAAATATTAACAGTACCTTCCTCACAAGAGTCTTGTGAAGATTTAACAAGATGATAAAAGTTAAATGAGCAATTTGGTGCTTAGGGTCTAATAGCATGTAGATCTTAGTCATGACTTGCATTTCTATCAGGGGGGAAATCTTTAGGCACAAAGAACCAGTTCTGGGGCCATGCTATAGAGAGCCCTGGGAAGGAGACATGTTTCCTGTTCATCTTGAACCATGCACAGCTTCTCCATCTGAGTGCATGGAAAGGCCAGTTCAGCACCTCCTCCAGCAAAGCAGGGCACATTCTATGAGCCAATAAGTCACCTTGGACAGAGGTAACAGGGTTGACCTTGGAAAGGAGGGACCATTGAGAGTGTTGCCCCACCCCAGCCACTCCATGCCTGTTTTGTTGTTGTTGTTTTTGTTTGGTTGGCTTTACAGTTTGTCATTTTGGCTTACTAGTTTGTATTTACCAATCATTCAGTAATGAACTCATTCTGCAATGAGGTAAACAAGAATGTTCTTTTTCATTTAAATTTTTAAAAAGTCATACCTCAAAGGAGATAGATTCTGATTCTGTTAAATTTTGTTTATTTTATAGATTCTGATTCTGTTAAATTTGTTTATTTAAAAACTTTGTACCAAGTTTTGAATGGTAAAATCAATTCCTTCCCTTTATCAAATATTATGGACATTTTTTTCCTGTGAAGCCCTATCTACTGCTACCCAGTGCAGGTAAAAATCATATTTGCCCAATAAATCATCACCCTTTATGTGTGTACCAATGAGGAAGACAGTGTATACGTGAGATGGGACAAAGGAGAGGAGAAAGTGCATAGACAGATGGGACACAGAGGTTTACATCCAGAAGGGAAAAAGAGTCACAGTTACAGATAACTATGCACCCACTTGGGAAGCACCAGACCCATCGGAGCAGCAAAGATCAGTGGCTCTGAGCCATCTTGTGAACATGGAAATCGGCTGAAGAGTTTAAAAAGCATGCATATACCTCTGCCCCACACCAAGACAGTGTCCTCTTTCTGTCTGTCTGGGGCTAGGTCATGAATGTGTGTATGTTTCAAAGACCTTCAGGTGATTCTAATGTGTAGCCAAAGTTGAGAATTACTGGTAGAAGTAGAGAGAAATGAAGACTCATAAAAAGTGTAAAGCTATTTGCCCTTGGAAAGTGTCTTAATCACTTTCTATTTGCCAAGACACTATATTTGCATGCACCAATTAAAGGAGGAAAGATTTATTTTGGTTCACAGTCTCCAGGTTTCTGTTCATAGGCAGCTGGCTCCAAGGCAGGCCAGCATGCAGAGAGGCATGGCAGGGGAGAAACAGTCCATGGCAGAGCAGGCAGTAGGTAGCGATTAACAGCTTCCATTTCCCTCTTTACTCCATTCTGGCTGAAAACTTATTGGCTGATGCCACTCAACCCAGGTTGAGGCTTCTGTCTTTGATAAAATTATTCAGCCACACCCAGAACTATTCTAATTCAATCAGTGGACTGACCCAGCTATCACACCCTCATAATCTGTATTTGCACTCCTAGATCCAGCCACCTCCAAAAAGTCCCATCTGTAAGTGCATAAAGGCTTTGGGAGGACATTTAGATACAAGTGATAGCAGAAAGAATGAGAGATGGCATTTTTTAGGTATGTTGTTTTAAGATGAATGTTCATATAACATACATGCAATGTCATCATACACCAATGCCTACATAAAGATGCAATTACTGGTCATGCTTAACTACGGATCCAGATAGCTCTGGCGAGCATCCAACATAACATACTAGAAGATCCCTCTCTGAGAGTTTTCCATGATGAAAATTCCCATAGTTTCCACAAAAAGTGACAAGCCCAAAGGTCCAACAAAATGAATGCCCTGAAGTGTAGGAATGGTGTCCAGACAGTGCCCAGTCTTTTGCTTCAAGGACCACACTGTAAGTAGCAAAGAACCACTGCTTCCACATCAGAATACTGCGCTTAGAATCTCCCTAGCAAATCACATGGTGCTGTTTTCTCTTAGTAGACTGTAGGAGGCTCTCCTGCAGGGTCTTTTGTATAAAATACTGGTTTCCTTCCAGGTCTCCAGGTTTAGAGCCTCTACTGTGAGTCCTGGTATCTCTACTCTTCAAAAACATATCTTACCAGTATCTTCTGGTAACATCAATGTTTCATAGCATTAAAGACCTCCTATCAGGCTGCTGACAAGTAATGAGTCAGTTTCCTCTGGTGCTTTCCCTTTCTTGTTGCCAGGCCTTTGCATAAGGATTCTCCCTCCAATGTCCTTAACCAGCACCCTTCTCTATAGTTACCTGTATAGTTCACCTGGATTAAAGCCACTCACCTATCAGGTCCCACTCCAGACTTTGGGGATCAAAATCTTAATTTTAATAAGAAGCTTGGTGATCTGATGCACTTGACACTTTGTAAAGCACTTCAGTGGAGTTCATCAGCCTGGGTGACATTGTGAATGGCTTTGTCAACAATGTAAGTTGTTTTCTGTAGCTGATGATGACAGATCATGAAAAGGATGGAGTGCTGTGGTCAGATTTGTCCTTTAAGTTTAGTATCTTAAAGTTTACCTGTATATTCACCCTGCATTACCATTTGCTTTCTGTACTGAAATGTAGCCACATCCTTGACGTTTACCTAACTAAATGTTTTTGTTTCTACTGTTTTTTCCTTGAATGAGTTGGTTGACCACCACATTCTTGCCTATTTGAAAAACCTAAGGTTCTAAAAGAGTTGGCACTAAGGGTCTCCATGTGTAAGGCAGAGGGAAGGTGTTGAGATCACAGAGAGAGGAAGGGACAGGTGTCAGTGCTGAGGCTGGCAGATACATTTAAGTCTTTAAGCATAATGCCCATGCGTGGCACCCAGGAATGGAACAAGTCTAGCATGCCAAGATGAAACAGGGGCTCCCAAATTGCCCATGTAGGAAATCTAGGGTTCTTATTAAAATTAAAATTTTGATTCACAATGTCTGGAGTGGGACCTGACAGGTTAGTTGCTTTAATCCAGATGAACTATACAGATAAGGGATCGAGAAGGATGCTGGGTAAGGACATTAGAGGGGGAAGCCTTAGTTTATGCAAAGTCCTGGAAGCAGCAGAGGAAAACTGAGTCATTAATTGTCAGTAGCCTGACAGGAAGTCTTAAATGCTACAAAATATATATCTTACCAGGAGAGACCATGGCAGCTAAGAACTCACTGCCTGGAAGCAATTTGACAGCAGACTGTAGCAAATGAACAAAATGTTATGATACCACCCTCTTGTTTGGGGGTAGGTAGGACTCATGGGGTGTAAGAATGAGACAAGAAATTCCCTGACTCGATGGCCACTGGAGCACTGGTAATCACACAATCTTATTTAAATATGTTTAAAAAAAACATAGCATTTCTTCTCAGATTAGGTGCAACAAAATTTAGAAAGCTCATTCTTTTGTGGATTTCAAAAAAGACAAAAATTTTTAAATGGGCTTATCAATATTGGTAAAGTGAGATAGGTTTTGGCAGATAGTTGCTTTGATGACAGAATCCACATTTCCTCACCTTCTTAGCAGAGCAGAAGAGGCTAAGAGAAGCAATCAGAGATCTATCACATACTCAGAGTCAGTACATGTGAGGCCACCACAGCATGACTTGCGTGGGTACCCTGGGCTACTTCCAAGCTTACTGTGAATTCTGTGACCCTCTGTCTACTTGCATATCTCCCGCATGCCTTATAGATTACCAGGGTGCACGGAAAGATTCATCACAATGGTAAGGAGGGTAGGAGGCAGAGACACATGATCAAGACAATAGAGATAGATGATGATAGATAAATAGATAGATAGATGATGGGTGATAGTGATAGGTAATAGAAATATTGGTGGAAGGATAGATAGATGATAGAGAGATGATACATAGAAGATAGATATAAATAGAGATGGGTATAGATTGACAGATGATAGATAATAAATTGAGGAAACATAAGTGTTTTGTGCTGGACACATATAGAAGTTTAACTTATATTAAATTCTTGGAGTTGTTTAAAATCACTTTAGCTAAATGTGCCAACAGATGTCAGGCATTTCAAAAGCAGGGCTTCCAGGAAGGGAGGGAGGCTGTGCCCTCTACTTTGGGCTCACATCTGCTAGTTAGGTGATGCCACTATCTTTTTATTCTTTTACAGAGCACCTGAGACCATCTGCAGTACTGTCCACACACGTTCATTCATCTTCAGGTCACCCCTACTCCACCCAGACCAGCTCCTGCTGGGATCCTTACCCTCCCAATTCGTTCTTCATTTCCTTGCTTCCATGTCTTACCTTATTACTTTATTTCCTTGCTTCTGTGGCTTACTTTAAAAGCCAACAGGTATTTTGTGGTCACCAAAGCTTACACTGATTATCTAACGAGAAATTCCCCAAAACCCTTAGCTTCCCTCCGCCTCTAGCATTCTTCCTAGTGTCACAACCTCCGACTTGATGATGCTTTTGGGTAGAAATGTGTTAAGTCTGTGCAAATCACCCACAGTTCCCAAATGCTAGCTGTAACGCTCTGCAATCTAAACTGGGGACTTGCTTGCCTGAACACCTAATTACACCTCCCCAAATGGTTTCTGCCACCTCCTCAATTCCCCTATATCCCAGTTCCTGCATATGTTCCAGTGTCTTCCTGTCAACCCACAAGAGAGACTCAGTCCCTTGCTAGTTTCTGCAACAGCATTCTGAGAGTGAGTACACATTGGCTGGAGCCCAGGGGCTGAGAGAACAGTCACACCAGAAGAGCTCCTGCTATATGAACACAGCTTCTCCTCTCCTCTCAGGGCCCAGAAAAGCCAACTTCGTTCCTCCTGAGGATGCAGAACTGAGACACAAGACACTGCCACTTCCACCCCCAAGAACCCCTCTCTTTCTTGCATCATGAAAGAACTATGCACTCTCTTGCATACTAAAAGAACCAATAAGGCCACGTCCACTCTGCTTATCAGGGACTCAGCAAAGAACCTCAATTGTCTGTGTCAAGGGTACAGTGAGAAAATAATAAACAGAGACAAGTATAGTAATACATGAATGGCTGGGAAGTCAGTGTCTCCCGATGGGTCCTCCTCTTTGGACTCTTAAACCGCCCTCTTTATTAGGTTTATACAATGATAGGCAGGGCTAGAAAAGATTCCAATTCAGTGGGAGACTCAGACTCAAGAGAGCATAGAAGATCTGATGCTAAGAAGGATCTTGTCCCGGAGTATAGTATAATCCTGGGATGACTCAAAAGGATGTAGATGATCTTATGCTGAGATGAGCCTGTGGGAAATCTCAAGTGGGTGATGTTAATAATCCCAAAACCTCCATTCTATCACAAAGGCAAAATTAGCCTTTGTGAATTAGTGGCCCCCAACATCTGCTGAAGAAGATAATGGATATTGGCTGTCTCAAACACTCTCTCAAACACTCTCAAACATCTGATTTCTGATCCTTATCAAGTGATTTTCTGTCCGCTGTTAGCAAGCTCTAAAAGTCATCATAAAAAAATAATAACAAGGTGAATGCTTGCATTTTTAAAATGCACTACAGTAAGCCACACTGGCCTTAATCCCTCTCAAAATACCTTCTTTCCTATAAGACACTTATCCACTGTTTGTGCCACTCTGAAGCAGTCATGGAAGGCCTCTTATGAGAGTGTATTTAGAGGAGAGATCAAAAATACAGTGCCGAGTACTAGCCAAAGGAAAGTCAGGCTTATAAAAATGGTAGCGTATCCTAATCCACCATATTTACCAGATCGGGCTCTTCCCAAAAGTCAAAACGACTTGGAAAGACAAATAGTTTTAATCAATTTAGGACATCATGGTAGCCATGACTGTGTAAATAAAGACACTCACAAAACGGGACTTCCAGAAGTGCTTCAGAAAGCAGGCAAGATTGAAGGGATATATGTGTTTGAATCAAGGGGGGTGTACTGAGGGAGATTAATAGCAATGTACCTTTTCACTATAATAAAATTTTTATGTATGCACACATCATATTTTTCAATCGCATCTCTTACTTCTGTGCTTTTTTCTACCCATGAGTCTGGTGTTTCTTCAAAGCAGTATTACCTTACACTTGCCTGGGAACCTCCTATCATGTGAGTTTGGCAGTAGCATTCTGGAATGTTCCAAGGCATAAATTGACTGGTGAGAATGAAGAGTGAAAACTCTCACCCACTGAATTTCTGATGAGAGTTCTGTAAGCTGTTTCCCCAGACTTAGCAATGCACTGGCTTGTCTCCTCCACTCTCTCTTCTCTCTCTGGGCTCAGGGCTTTCACTGGGGGGTCTTTGAATGGTGCTGGCCCCTTTCCCACAGCATACAGTTACTTTCCCCGGATGAAGGGCCACCAGGGTAGTCATTTTTCCCAAACAGGTTCCATCCTTTCCTCCACTACTGGAAAGGATAGATGCATTGGCAGGCCTACCCCTGCTCATGAGGCCCCAGACCACCTTGGTCAGTCTTCCCGCAGATTCCAGGGGAGATCAGGATATGTCAGGCAGATACAGAACATGGAGTGAAAAAATAAACTCCCTACAAACAGGAGTTTGAGCACTAGATATGCGTGCATCTGCCGCATACTCCCTCCTTATTAAACAGCCCTTAACAATGTGGATAATTTTCTGTGCTCCTGCAACTTCCCTGGAATTCTTTCTTTCCTCTTACTTCTTCCCTTAGAATTGTGTCACCATCCCCGGTGTGCCACATCCACACAGTCCCTGCTGTGTGTCTCCATGATCTCTGCCGTCCTGCATGCACGTGGAACCTGCTGTGCATGTCCACATGGTCCCTGCCATCTCACGCCCACACGGGACCTCCCATCCTTTGACTGCTCCTAGATTAGCAGGAACAGAGTGAGGGGTACAGTCTTCACGGTGGAACCACCTGGGCTTCACTCCCAGCTCTCCCCACCCCTTGCATGCTATTTAGCCTCCTCTCTGCCCACGTCTCCTCATCGGGAGAAGGACATGACAGAAATAATCCTGACTACATCAGGTAGCATTGGTATTAACTGAGGAAATCACCAAGTACAACTAGAAGCATATCTGGAACAAAGTAAGTGCTTAATAAATGTATGTGGAGCTCTTTGGTCACCTGACTTTGCTTTCTCCTAGATTTTTAAATTTCTTAAGGTGAAGACTCAATCTTACCCATCTTTGTGTCCCCAGTTTGAGTCCCTAAGTCATGTTCAGCATTGTTGATTACATGAATGAGAAATTAATGAGTAAGTACATTTCCAGGTGTGCCTATGGCTAATCAGCAACTGTTTGCAGAGCTGTCGTCCTGAAAACAGAAGCTTCATAGCCAAATGAGCCCAGTCTTAGAGTCCTTGGTCACAATCTGAACCAAACTTGCTTGAGTCTTCTGTGCATCTGTGAGCTCACTGATGCCAATCTGTGCTCCCACCATGCCCAACCTGCCCAGGTGAAGACATTTTACCTATTTAACTGCAAGGAGTGACTGAACAAAATAGAAGTCCACTGCACTAGCCATTGCGCGATGGGGCCATTTGACTGAGAAAAATAAGACATACGTGAGGCGCTTGCAAGGTTGGGCTCCATCACCTATTCTTCTATGGAAAGATATTTATAATGAACAATTAAAAGAGGAAATTGGGTAATAAAGCCACATTATACAATGCCTATTTTGACCAAATACACATTTTGTATACTAAATATCTAGACCTGTACTTTTCACTTGTATTTACAGATCAGGCCTTATGAAACTCCCCCTGCCAAGGGTCACCCCAGGAGCTCTGGGCATGTGAGCAGGCTTTGGTATCAGTTAAAATCTCCCCAAGTGATTCTGAAGATATAGAGTGATGCATTATCAGAGGCTGCCTCTACT
The DNA here is from genome assembly GCA_004027295.1 of Dolichotis patagonum. NCBI lineage: Eukaryota > Metazoa > Chordata > Mammalia > Rodentia > Caviidae > Dolichotis > Dolichotis patagonum. The sequence goes on along the minus strand of PVJX010021861.1, from coordinate 15,877 downwards.
TGGTGAAGGTTTTTATTTTCTTCTTTTTGCTTTTCATTTTTTACTCTTCTATAAACACATGTATTGGAGGTTTTTTTCCTTGTTTTTTCATTTTGTTTTTTGTTTTTGAGACAGGGTTTCACTGTGCAGTTCAGGCTAGCTTTGAACTCACTTTGTAGCCCAGAGAGGCCTCAAACTCACAACAATTGTCCTGCCTCAGCTTCCCAAAGGCTGGGATACAGGTGTGCACCACCATGCCTGGCCTTGTTTTCCTGAAAAGAAAAAATAAACTGATATCACTGCACAAGAGGAGAAGAGGGCACAGAGGAGACGATTTTTATGCAGTCAGCCCTTAGTAGAAAGGAGAAAACTCTGGAACTGTCCTGCTGCCCTTTTTAAATTGCAATGTCACTGGGACCCGAGGGGGCAGAGAGGGGCAAAGACACATTGTGGACTGCAGATCAATTTCAATCAGTGGAGAGAGAGTCAAATGACCAGCTGACCAGCCCTAAAACACCAGCTTCACTCGGGAGGTGCATTAACCTTACACTCGGCTTTAACTGCCAACTGCCATCTGGCTTCTACCCAAGACCTAGTGTCACCAATAATTCACACAGCTGTCTGAAGATGAGGCAGCCATCGATGGCTACTGGACAGACGAGTCCAATCCCATCCTGTATAGAGAACAGGAAAGTAATCCCCAACATATCTCTAGCGTTTAGGCTCATCATTAACTTAGGGAGGTTAGAAAGGGTTCTGGGAAGTCCCTGTCACAGGGGCAAGATTGGCCCAGTTTGTGACAGAGGACTCAGGTTGACAGAGTCAGAGTCGCTGGGCTCATTTGGCTATGAAGCTACCATTCTCACTACAGGCCCAGGGTAATAGTGCTCTAGGGGCCCACACCATCATGTCTATTGTATGCACCAAGCTCAGACTGCTAAGTAAGATAGGAACCTGGGATTTAGCTCAGCGGCATAAGCACCTGCCTGGCAAGTGCAAGGTTGTGAGTTCAATCCCCAGTACTAAAAAAAAAAACAAAAAAGATAGTCCCCACCTTCCTCCTTCTGAGAATATTCCTTCCCAAAGGGAAAGTGGAAGCATGCAAAAAATCATAGCTTTCAAGTGAACAAAAATTATGGAAATATCACAGACAAGTGAATTCAAAGATGGCTGGGAAGACCCAGAAGTCTCAGTGCACCACAGCAGGTGAGTAAGTGGGTGCAGACACATGGCTTTCCCCTGGCTTTCCACAGGCTGGCATTTGGCAGAAGTATCCACCGGAGTTTTGATCATACCTCACCAAAACAGTCATAAAAGAAGACTCCAGAACTGCTTCAGAAAGTGGCAAGCATGTTGGGATAAACATGTTCAAAGTGAGGGAGAGTGTCTTGAAGGAAAACAACGGTAATACACTGTTTAAAAGTTTAAACATTCATTAAGTATCTTGATCACTCCTCTGTACATATGAAAAAAGAAAAAAAGAGTAACTTTGCAGTGTAGAACCTGGGAGGACAATAGACCCACCCTACCCTCCAAGGAGCCCAGCCAGTCACAGGAAGCAGTGGGCTTGGGGCAGGCTGCTGGCTCTGAGAGGCTCTCTGAGGCTGCTCAGACCCTGAGTCTGAGCAGGGAAAGACCAGGAGGACAAAAATGGAAAAACCACACAAAATAAATGATCTGGGGTGTTAGCAAGCATTTGGAAGTCATGGAAACCAAGAAGAGACCGAGAGATTCACTCAGAGGGAAGGCAACTAAAGAGATGTGACAACCAAGCAGTTGGTGGGAGCCAGGGTAGGTCTTTTCACCATAGAGAGTGCTGTTGGATCCATTGAGGACCCTGAGATGGGTTAAGTGGTGGCCACTTACTAGTGTCCACAGCCTGCCACTGACAGTGTGCCACAGTTAGAAGACATTGCCCAGGCTTATATCACAGGCAGCCTGAATTACTGAGAGACGACTGGACACTAGGTTTGCAATTTACTCTCATGGTCCTGGGGGAAATAAAAGCTGTTTGCACTGTGTTTAAACCTTGTTTTAAAGTTACCCCTTTTCTAGATATTTAAACCTTGTTTTAAAGTCACCCCTTTTCTAGAGACTACAGTGCCTAAATTTTCACTGTTACTGACATCATCAGTATCTTTCTGATGGAAGACAGCACCCTCTGTAAGTTCTGCTTCTTAAATATCACATTCTGTTATGTATGATGCATTCATTGCTTGTTTATTCATTCAACACATATTTTACTCACCTAGTCAATAAATTTTCCAGCACACATTATGAATCCGAAACTACAGTGCAGGAGGGATATGTTGGCAGGCAAAGTTAGCCATGCCACTAAGCCTTTCAAGGCTCTACCCTAGTAAAGAAGACACAAGGTAACCCAATCACAGATGATCAGGACAGATTTATGAAATTCCAATCATGAAAAATACTGCAAAGAAAGAAATTCTCCTCAAATGGTGGACAAATTCCATATTTATGTTTTAGTAGCTCAGAGTATGATAAGTGAAAAAAAGTATAAAGTACATTTATTATGATGTGATAAATCTATTGAGTAATATGGAAAAATACATTAGGTGCTCAAAAGAGAAACTGACTTCAATATAAAGATCAGGTTGCACAGTAAGTGTGACTTGATAGAAATCTTGAGCAGGGAGCAGGCAAGGAAAAATGCCCACATCCAAGAGAGAAGCATGAGCAGCTGAGAACCCAGTGCAGAGGGAGAGGTGAACATCGCAGTGCCCTGAACACAGAGACCTTGGAAAAAGACAGGTGGAGCTTTGGCTGCAAGAGGCAAGGGTTGGCTAAGGATCTTAGATTTTGTCTGTGTCCCTAGGAAACACTCAGCCAATAATAGTCAAGATGTGCGCTAACCACAGAGCTGAAGTCGCAAAGCACTGAATGAAGGAATGAATGACTGAACAAGCAAACAAGGCTGACTGCCGAAAATTTCTGAGAAAGGTACACAACAGAACCTAAGCTTTTCCACTGAACTGATCACCACAGTTCTAAATGACACAAGCTCATTTACCTAAGACTCACTTGACTACCACAAGAGCTGAGTTGTCCAGACTCCCCAAAACACAAGGTTAGGGTGTGGCCTTGTGAAGTGAGCCTCTCAGAATCTTCTCCACAAATGCTTTACCAAAAACGTGCAGACTGGAGCCAGAAACAAGATGCCACAACTGCCATGCTGCTTTTACAAAGAGAAATACTGCTCAGGTATCAGTACAAGAAGGAACACATCGAAATATGTGAGTTCACGAGATGATTACATCTATTATAGATGACACTCAAGCTAGAAATAAAGGGAATTTCTAGGGGCATGTAAGTAAGGAATCGAATGCTTAACACACTTAAGCACAGTTTGGGCCAGGGGTTCAAGCAAAATCAGAAGAACACCATATCTCTCCCACCTTGCCTTAGTTACTTTTCTCATGGCTGAAACAAAATACCCAACACTCAGTGTTAAAAGGGGGAAAGTATATTCAGCTCCCAGTTTGTGGAGGTTTCAGTCCATAATCAGCTGGCACCAAGGCAGGGTGACATGGCAGAGAGGCAGCCGTTCATGGCAGCAGAAGACAGCAAAAGCAGCAAGGGACCTTAATGGCGTCATTCTGCCCTTTTATCCAGACTATTGAGATTAGGGGTGCCAAACCAATCAGTGGACTGATTTAGTAATCACCCACTCTTAATCCCAGCATCACACACTCTAGATCCATCTGGCTCTGAAAAAGCCCAATGGCCACATGAGGCTTGCGGGGACATCTAGACACAGACCACAGCACATCTCATTTCTTTTCTCTTAAATCCATTTCTTTCCCTTTTCCCACCTCATTTCCAAATATCCTTTCTCCTCATAGTGACAAACCACCAACCACAGCCCATGTTCAGGGTTCTCACTGGGCAGTAGGCGGGACCAGGCTTCCAAGGTTTTGGCAGAAGGGCCTCCAAGAAGACTCAGGGAGCTCAGATGGCTCCTGGGCCCATTGCAGTGTCTGGGGGGGCAGGTTAGTGTAGTTGGCAGGTCTGAGTCAGTGTCTAGGGACTGAATTGTTCCCTCACAGGGAAAGGAAGTTCTGTTTCCAGAAGAGGCAGGAGGATGTGGTGCCCGCAAACAAAAGCAACAAATGAGGTAGACCTGGCCAATTGGTTCTGCGTCTCCTTTCCCTTCCACTTGTAGTGTGCTTCCTTTCTCCAGAGGCTGGGGAGCTAACGCTTGCACACCGCAGACTTCTTTCCACTAGGTTCACTCCAGGCAGCGCCTGCCCACACACACATTCATTCGCACTGCCATGGGATATTCCGGCCAGTGCATTCCAGGAAGAGCATGAGAAATCTTTACAGGGGAACCCAGCTTTATAGGCAGCAAGAAGAAGAGTTCAGGTAGAGCATGAGATGGGAAAGGTCTCGGCCAAGCAAGCATTGGCCTGGCACTGACAGCTGCGTGGAGGCTTCCCAGCCACTATGGAGCTCACAGCTCCTTCAAGATGCCAGACCTGCGACACTGTCTGGGAGGCAGTCTAGGAAAGCCCTGTCCTCCCAGAGCTTTCAGAAGTGCTGAATCTCTGTTCATAGACTGAATCTACTTCTATTTAAACTGAGGAAACTATTTGGGGTTATCGTCAACTGGACTCTAACTAATACAGTTATGCACTACAACTCCTGAGCTATGCCCTACAAATAAGAGCTTTGTTCTGAATTCTTTACATAGGTGAGAAAATCACGGAATCCATCTCAGTAGAATCATTCTGCACCTTGCATGAGCTCACCCCACTCCTGGGGTCCCTGCAGTTCTGAGATACTTTTTTTTAATTTGATATCTATAGCTCACTAATTCTCTGTTTATTTGCATGTAATTTGTGGTGAAACGCATCTCCCAAGATGTTAAATTTGATTATTGTTGCTTTTAATTCCTATGCTTTTATTCAGGGCTTTTAAAAATACATTGTGTTATTTTTCCAATTCCCTGACAGTTTTTGTAATTTTCTAAGCACAGTTTTATAAAATGTGTTTGAACTTTCCATTACCTGGCTAGTACTCAGCCTCTATCTGTACACAATGACACGTGATCTTTCCGTGGCCTATTGTCTGAGAATTGTGTGTCTACAAAATGCATTTGCAAATATGATTTTACAAATAATTTGAGAGCTCAAATCATCTTATCTTCTTTTAAAGAGGGCTTTGCACTTACATCTGGCAACTAGGGGCATCAGGAACCTAGAACCATTTCTATCCAATTCCAAGAAGCATCCAGCTGATTCAAAGAAGGGCTGCAGGTTCAAGGAGCCAGTTTTGCCTCCAGTTCACCTTTTCTACCAAAGGAACATCCCTGTGTACTCTAAACCCAGTTTTGATCCTTACTGGGCCCTGAAGCCTTACCTTGCTGAAGCCTCAAAGTCGGTTTTTAACACATAGTATTACAGGAGGCCCAGCTTTCTGTTTGTCATCAGTGGGAAGCCTGTTCCAAATTACAGGATCTGCCGTGGTGTGCTTGGCAGTACAACTCGGCCATTCTGGAATCCAGGGGCAGTTTTCCAAAGACTCCACAAAAACTTACAAACTTGCATGGGGTGTGCCAACAGCTTTAACCAAACGAGTAGAAAATCAGCCTGGGTCCTCTCATTCTAAAGAAAGAATGGTCTTGAGAAACCTGGTGACCAAGCTTTTATCTTATCTTTGCTGAAACAGTGACACAGCCTGGCAGGCCCGTGGAGAGCACCGTTCTCAGAGCACAGGGGTCCCGCCATGGGCGAGGTGGCCAGCGGTGACGTCATCCTGAGCATGCGCTGCGCTCCTCCTCGTGGCTCAGGCTAGGACACCCCGCAGTGATTCTCCTAGGAAGCATTTTCGTTACTAGGGTTTTTAAAAATAATATTTCATTAGCAAAAGGCAGAAAAAAATGTTTTTGGTGAAAGCAATTTCCTCTCAGCAAATAATAGTAAAAGTAAGCAGAGGACTTGGCTTAAACATGTTTTACACAGAATTTAAAAATTTTAAATGTAAGAAACTTTAATATATTTCATATGTCTTGCCCTGGCATTTGGCACAAAATGCTCCTCCAGAGGGACCAAGGTCTGCTTTTAATACTCATCCGCAATCAGAATAGTGCCAAACCTGGACCTCTTCATGGTCCCTCGAGAAATCATTTGCTCTGTGATGACCCCGAGGAGAACGGTCGCAGAGCTCATGGCCACCTGAGAGGAGGAAAACCATAAACCAGACGAGGGAAACCTCGGATTTCCCTTTTCGTCTTTGCAGTGAAATTTTTTTGTTCCATTCAACAAGAGACAGAGTCACTTAAGGTTGTTCCTTAAGAAACACAGAGCTTCATTACTGCTGAGAAGCCAGAAAGAGTGGTTTCCACACAATCCTACAGGCTGCCTTGTTGATTGTACTTATTAAACAACCAAAGATAAAATACCCCTTGCAATGTTTCAGAAATCACACAAAACAATCAATGGAAAGCAATGATTTTGAACAGCTGGTATAGAGCTCAGAAGACTGGTCCTCTTGGTTGCATAGGAAAAATAGAGTTCTTGCTTGCTGAGGAGAGGCCCACATTACTGACAGGGAAGTCACATAAGAGCGTGAGAAAAAGTCAAAGGATTACAGTCATATAAAAGCAAGGTCAGAGCACATAAACAACGAGGCTTTTGAAAGTTAATTTTTCTATATGGATGTTTATAACAGAACAAACATTTTTCTCTGCCCCCTCCCAACCCCAGCCAAAAAAAGGAATACAGGTGAGCCATGAGCCCAGATTTGCCCCTTGCTATTCAAATGACCTACAGAACATTTCCTCCTCCTAACCTCGGCTTGCTAATCTGTAAAGTAGCTTAATACTGGCTGTATCCTTAGAGCCATACAAGAGCTTTGAATAGGCTTTGGCAAGAAATAAGGGGTTAATATTGTTATTACCAATGTCATTGCATCATTATTCAGTTAGTTTGTCATGAAATACAAAGTACAAATGATCAAATGAAGCTGGGTGTGGTGCACACATCTATAATCCCACCACTCTGGAAGACTCACAAATTCCAGTCCAGCCTGGGAAGCCTAGTGACTTAGTGAGACCCCACCTCAAGATAAAAATTTTAAGTAACTATTTTTTTATTGTGGCACATGCTTGTAATCCCAGCACTCACGAGGCTGAGGCAGGAGGATTGCCATGATTTTGAGGCCAGCCTCGGCCATATAGTGAATACAAGACCAGCCTGCACTACAGGGTGAGTTCTTGTCTCAAAAGAAAAAAAAGCACGGGGTGAGGGCCCTGGGTTCAATACCTAGTACTATCCCCCCCTCGCCAAAAAACAAAATGCAATGGTTCTTGGGCAAACATACTAGTCAAGGGCGTCAAGGATGAAAGGAACACAGTGTTTTAGGAGGTTTGGGTCATTACCATAAAACATCCTTAAAGCAAAACCCACAGCTTCAGACCCAGGGGTGGGAAGGGAGATGACTCATCACCACTTCTCTTTGAACTGCTGATTTTTTAAAAAGTAAATAAAATAGTGAAAAGTAGATTATATGGACTGAAATGACAAATTTCAATAGTAACAGGAATTTATGTGCTTGGCGTGAGAATTTAAAAATGATTGTGTATTGGAGACCCCTGCAGTAGGTTCCAATCTCCTGCCCAGGCTACAATGCATGGCAGGAAAGGAAAGAAGGAACAAGAGACAGAAATAGAGGGGTGCACAGCAGGGATCTGGGATGACCAGTTGCTCTCTAGAAACAGAAGGCCAGGAGGCACAAGTCCCTTGGTACTTACTGATTGCGTCTGAGTCAAGACCAATGGGTGAAGGGTACTGGGTATTTCTGAGAACAGCAATGCTGACTACGGTGGGGCAGAAAGATCAAAACACTCTTGCAAGCACAATGACAAGGATGAGCTCTAAGGACAGAGGGAGGCAGGCAATGAGAAAACCGTAGTTTCCCCAGGTGCCTTAGTGTCTTCAGCAGGTCTTATCTTGCCCTGTGAGGACCACAGCACTCATTAGCACTAGGACCTCCAGCTGTGACCAGAAAAAAGCAGGTGTTTCCAAGTTCCAACCCAGCCCCAAAGAGCAGGACAAAGATGAGCCTGAATGTTCCCTAGACTCAATCCCCAGCGATTCCACCCTCAGGCTTGCTTCAAAAAAATAAACTCTATATAGGTTAGATACAGCTCTTCGGACAAGTAACTGTCGGTTCCCTCCCTTCTCTCTGAAGCTTCCATCTTTGTATCCTTGGTCAAGTCTTCTACATCCTTACCTCTGAATCTTACTCTGCAGAGTAAGATGAACTAATCAGAGCTCCACTAGCGCATAATTCGGCTTACACTGATTCTTGTTCTAACTAAAGAAGCCAAGTGGTATCTGGCTTTCAGCTTGAGGAATACAGTTGCTCAGATGACATCTATCAGAAATCCACTTTTGTCATTTCAACTCAGCTTTCCAAGATAGTTGGATTATTTTCCTTACAGTAGCAGGTTGGCTGCCAAAAGTTTAGCAATACCAGCAGAAGAGGAGAAGTTGCTTTATCCAGGACTTCCGTCATACTCCTTGGAGCCGACTCTCTCACTAAGTGACTTGTGTCCCAAACTTACCACTGAACAAATCACTAAGACAAGAGAGGGAGGGTGTAGCCAGACCTGTATTGCTTGCCTTTTTCCAACAGTAGGAAGTTGGTCAGTCTCAGCAGTCTGAGCAGGAAGGTCTGTAGTAATCCCAAAAAACCCTTCTGTTTATTTAACAGAAGAAGCACTAAGCAGGCAAAGCAAAAATTACTACAGTCAGCTGTTCGGGCCCCACTCCCCCCCTCATCCTGCCTGCCAGTGTGATACCCCAGCCTCTTCCTCGCCTCTTCAGAAAGGGGGTCCTTGCTCATCCAGAAAGACAAGCCAACCACAACTTCCCAAAGGAGGGTTCGCTGCATATGCACAGCATCACCACCTCCTTCTCATCATAGCACTTACACACTGACGCATGAGTCTCCATTCTCAGGCTAACCTCACTGAGCACAAAGAATACCCAGCTGAGGAGCATGCTCCCTAAACTTAGCACAGCACCTCACACAGTAGGCACTTGGGCTTTGCCGAGTGAATGAACTGATTCAGGACATTTTAACATAAGGTCAAATCCAAAATATTCTCTCTCACACACACACACATGCACACACACACACACTTGCACCTACCTACACAGTATTTAAAATAGTACACGAGCAGCCTGAAAGGACTGTAACCACAGATGTGGGGCAGAAGTCTTGGTACCCTCTAAGGGCCAAGTGCGGCTGCTCCAACCATTGGACCTGGCAGACTCCAGGGATACAAGGGACAGCAGCAGCAGCAGCCCTCAGGCCACAGCTGTTTTCCAAGGGCAATGGAAATAGTTCAGCATTTCATCGGCTGGTACAAGAGCACTGATGTGTGTTTGGTGGTGTTTGTGTGTATTTAAATATATAACGCATTTAATAGACACCGGTAGATAAGTATGAAATATAAGATGTTTGTCAGCTTGCTTTCCATATATGCTCTTCTTAGGAAATTTCCCATAGCATGCAGGAAGATTTTTTGGGGAAAAAATATCTTGGCCCAAAAACTCACAGCTACTATCTTTTCCATTATACTCTCATTCAAAAGTATCAGCACTGACTTCCGCTCCCAAGGGGTCCCCAGGGAGACCCTGGAGAAGCCTCAAAGATAATCCGAGTCTCTGTGGTGCTCGCTCCTCCTAGAAGCAGTCTAGTCACACTCACAGCTGCCCCCAAACTCAAATTCATTTCCCAAGAGAGCTCAACACACTCCTCTAAAAAGATGGAGCAAACATTAGAAGTCTTAAGTGATCTAAAGGCAGCAGGGTTGGGGAAACCTTCAGGGAAGCTGATTTTGTATTCACAGAGGAGGCCGCAGTGGTAAGGTCCTGCCAGTGGGTGAATTTACAACATATAATTCTTTCAGAATGAGATATGCAAATTGGATCAATTAAATTCTGGCGGTGCTTGGCCATTCTAATGCACACACTCCCAGTCACATTAATTGAAATGGCGCTGAAGGAGTCTTAAATTCAGGGAAAGAAGTTGTGTCCGAGACAGTCACCATGCGCTGCATTCATATGAGAGCTGAGTAGGAAGAGCTGATGATGCTAAATCACTTGAGGAACCCGCGCCACCTGCAAGAGACGCTTGTCATGTGCTGAAAGGAGTTCGGTATTTCAACTCTATCCACAGAAAGTGCAGCTCACTCTGCGGGGGAGCTGTTTTTTGCTCTGGACACCCAGAAAGCATTGGGATATGATGTAGGGCAATGATTGAGACCTGACTTAGCAAGAGTAAAGGGGTCGAAATCAGTGTAAAAGTGGGCTGGCTAATAGCAAGGACTCAAGCCACAGAGCAGCTCTGTTATCCGTCTTCTCCAACCAGCTCATCACAAAATCCTTTTTTTTCCTGCCTCCTAATTATACTAGTCCATCAGCCTCTCTCAAACTCCACTGGCACCCTTTCCTAGACTAAGCGATTGTCACACCTCTCCTAGACTTCTGTAATTGCCACTTACTGATTTACCTGCTATCACTTTTGTTTCCCTGCAATCCTCTTCCTTGCAGAAGCTATAGAGTTGTTTTATAGAAAATCTGATCATGCTGCTTTAAAGCATCTTCACCTTAAAGCGTCTCAGTTCTTACCTGTTGCACTTTGAACAAAATTCCAACTTGTATCATGCATGGTACCACTAGACAAGCACTGTGACCCCTGCCTGTACTCTGGAGCCCAATCTCTTCACTCTTCCTTCACACTCCGGTTTGAGCCACAATGGCCACCTTTCATCTCCTCAAAGACGCCAGGCTCTCTTGCTTCCTCAAGCTCCGCTCCTTCTTCCTGGAGCATCTTTGCCCCACACAAGCATCACCCTAACCTCTCTGGGTGGCTGGCTACTTCCAACTCTACTAGCCTTGCTCTAGATGTGACCTTAGGGAGCCCTCCTCCAGCCCCCCACCCAAAGAACACTCTTTCCCACTTCAACCCCAGTGTCTGCCCTGGCCATCTCAAGCCTGTGAAGTCAGAGAGATTCACTCCTCAGAGACTGGCTCCTGCTGACATCCATTTCCTCTGTCAGCAGGCGCTTCCAAAGGGCTCACCAGAATCCCCTGGAATCTAGACAAAGAGGTGAGGGCATTCAGCCCACATGTGTGCCATTTGCTTTGCTAAGTATGTACTAACAGAATTTTAACAAGCTAATCCAAAGGACACTTTATACAAGCAGATTGGTTGGGAACTTTGATTTCCACACTGGAGCTCTCACTTTTAATCCATGATTTATTAATCAATTAGTCAAAGATTTCAATGCCCTGAACATGCTGTCATTGATTCATGAACCACTTTCCTACTTCACGGCCTTTGGGCCACTTCTCAGAAGGCTTCTGAGTGTTTGCTCCCACACCCAGGCTGCCCCATCTCTCCACACACACCCTGCGGCCTCCAACTCTGATCTTCCCAGGAGGCCTTCAAAGAATTGCTGCCATGGTTTAACCACCTTCTACACTTCTTAATCTGATTCACTCATCTCAGCCCTGTTAGTGATTTAATATTGCTCAGGCGTGGCTTCTCATTTTTCTCAACTGATTAATTTAATCCAAGTATTGAGATCCATCTTTTGCATGATCAGTCATCTTTGCAAATATGTTTGAGAACACATGCAGAATTATATGTAGTGAAACCACCACCCTGCCAAAGAGAATCCATCAAACTGATCATTTTGTGTGCTTATCTTTAAATATAGTTTTGGAAATAGAATCTTATCTCTTTTTTTAAGCCTTGTATTTTTCTGGGGTTAAAGTAAAGTGATGGAGGATGGTAATAAACAAATAATAACTGTTAGTGTCCTATTCTATTAAAAGATTCATCTTCACATTTATAGAAGTACAGACAAAATGCACTATCCATCTGATCTTTTGGCTTTCCTTTTTTTCTCTTTCTTTTTTGCCATTTATTCCTTTATCAGTTAGAGTTCCTAGTTCCAAGAAATGCAAACCACCTCTCAATGCATCAAGATACAGTGGAACTTAGTGGAAACAAACCAGAAATTCACAGAACCAACCAGAGATTTGAGAACAAGGATTGGAAAATATTATACAACCGTGGGACACTGATGGCTATCTCAGGAATACTTGGGGCAGTTGTTGTAACTGCCACCAATCTCCTAAACAACCATGGCTTCCCTGCTGCAGCCACCATAAGAAGTTGCTGTTGAACATTTCAGTGTCACAGGCATGAGATAAAAGTCCTTGGGAAGAGAACCTCCCGGGCAGAACATGGGGTTAGACCACGTAAAGAGACGACAGCGTGCATCACCTCAGCTGCTCACACACCCGGAGGAGGTGCTGTGGTGCACACCTGGGTCCTCCCTCCTAGATTAGGCCCTCACTCCAGCTCACAGAGGAATCCTTTGCACACCTGATCTCCACAGTGGGGAATCAATTGCCTCATCCCTGGGCGCATCCTTAACAGGGACAGCCCGCATCCCATACCAGTATAGGAATGAAAGGACTTGCCCTATGCCTCAATTCTGGACATCCTGGCAGAGCCTTCCCAGTTTCCTGTGGGGTCAGGTGAGGTCTTGACACAGACCACATCACAGTCCCACTTCAGCCACTTCCTAGTCCTGCATCCCCACTTTCTGATGGACGCTGCTCCTGACATCTCCCCCAGGAGCCATCCACAGTCCAGCATTTGTCTTGGGCTCTCTTGTCAATCATCTGTGGCAGCCTGTCTCAGTTTCCCAAAAAGTGCTGCAACATTAGAAGAGGCTGCCAGAAACTAGACAGGGCTTACAGACTGGGAATCAAATAAAATGATGCCTGTACTCTACGTGACTGTGTACTGTTCTGTGTTGGACCACGTGCTGCCATCAACAAATAGCTTATGTGGAGATTTCCTCTAGTAAATCCTAGTGTGTTACTATTAGGACAGTTTCCTTATCCCAGGCATCCCCTCATCTCCTCATTCTCCTCAGGCTTATTCCTTCCTGCATCTGAAGGTAGGCATGGAGACAGAGACAAAACTAGCTGCTACATAAGAAGCACACCAAGCTATCAATTTCCCACTACAGATGGCCTCAGAATCTGTGTCCCTGTTCAGCAAAGCCCACCCAAGTCTCAGGCACATGCTAGACAGTGAAGAGCATCATGCTGGCACTATGCTCTCCACACCAGGGTTCCCTTTGGCCTGTCCAAGTCTGAGGCCTTCCCCTCGCCCTCCCTTCCCTATCATAGATGCCAGACCTACATGATGATTGGAACGTTTCTCTTCCTGCCCCTGTTTACTTCCTCGTTATTAGTCAAAGACATTGTCTTATTTTTTTTGTTCCTGGAACAAAATACTCAACACCCACAATCTAAAGAAAAAGAGGTGTATTTTAGCTCACAGTTTGTAGAGGTTTTAGCCCATAGTCAACTGATTCCAAGGCAGGGTGTCATGGCAGAGGAGCATGACAGGGGAGAAACAGTCCATGGCAGGGCAGGCAGAAGGCAGCAAGCAACAAGCTGCAGCTTCCCTCTCCCTTTTATCCCATCCAAGCCTTTTTAGTGGTGCCATCCACACGCAGGGTGGCCTTCCCATTATCCATACCCAGAACTCTGCTAAACCAATCAGTAGACTACTTAGCACCACACTCCTTAATCCCAGTATCACACATTTGAAATCTAGTCAGCTCCAAAAAGCTTCACCTAGCTTAACTCATAGCTCCAAAAAGCTATGAGTACATGAGATTTTGGGGAGACATCTAGCTACAAGCCATAAAAGATATCATCCCCCCAAATCCCTTGTATGTCTACCACTGTCTTGGCATCTTATTCCCAAGAAACTGCCCTGGACACTAAAACTGCACACTGACATTCTCTCCAGGAAAATACAGTAAAAGCACTGTGACTAAGCAGATTACAAGAAGAAGCCTCTAAAGCTAAGGTGCCACCCCAGATAGCAGAGGTTCCTGCATCCAATCCACCTGTCACACTTCCATCATAATACTCAGATTCCTCACACAGCTTGTCATGGGCTGCGCTCCCGCTGCACAAGCTCCTGGCATGCTCTTATCTACCTCTGCAGACTCAGTTCCTGACAGATTACCAGGGACATAAGACATGCTAGGTAAATAGGTGAGGGTAGAAACAGGAAAGGGGAGAAGAAGGGTACAAAGGAGGAAGGGTGACAGGACAGGGATAACTCTGGATGAATCTCAGCACACAACAGAACTGCTCAACCTCAGAACGGCTCATACTCAGTAGCTGTATCTTCCTGTAATCCCCAACATTCATTAATAAGTATGTACCAGGGTGTGCCAGAGGGACAGAGGTGTAACTGACATAAGCTGTCTCCATCTTGGGCCTGAAACACAGTGCCAAGTGAGTCTGTCACAGGCCATTAGTATCCACATGTCCTGGATGTTATTTGGTGAACAAAGCATTCTACACCCAATAAGGATCGTGACAAATGTGAGGAGGGCTGGGCACCATGACAGAAGAAAGTGGACACTGATGCCCCAATGGTCCCCCAGGATGGGACAGGGAAACATTCCACTTAGTGACTCATTAGTTATTTTAGGTGCAGCCTGAGCTTTCTGTCACTAATTGCATTGACCTTTTGGAGGCAAAGATTTATACTGTGAATATATTACATGTTTCAAAAACCATCTGCTTGTAAATGAAATGGTGTCTTGGTACCTGGGGGAGGCAGGTTTGAAGGAGGTGACAGCAACAACAGGAGCAGTCCTTCCATTTGGAAGATCCATTTATTTGCCACATTCAAATCACTTAGGAATTTTAAGGAACAATTGCCCTTACCATTTCAAAATGTTAGGACTTTCTTCAGGGACAAACAGTGCTACAAATATAGCCCAAGGTGAGCTCAACCTGGAAATGTGTTTTGCTGACTCATCCTTGGTTTAGGTGGATTTCAAAGTTCCGGAGCAGAGTGACCAGTAAGTAATGGAGATTGCCTCAGTTCAGTGTCCCTTAGCAACCACAATTTCACTTTCCTGTTGCCATAACAACCACAGCGTGAACATCAAGGTCATCAAGCCCAGGGAGCTCTCGCAGAAGCTGAGTCTCTCACACTCCAGGCTTCTTGAGAATTCTCTGTTTGTTCTCCCTGGAGATGTCTTGCAGAAAATGATATTTGCTTCTCCCTTCCTCCACCCCATGTTACTCTAGAAAGCAATCTAAATATACAAGACAGCCCATAATAAAGGGAACACAGAGACCTTCCCTCATAGATGCAGGTCGTCAGTGTTAATCTCACATTTAAATGGAACATCTTGCAATTTTTCTGTTTTTAAAAAGAGGAGAGGCCTTCACCCCCAGGAAGTCTCCCAGAGACCAGCATCTCGGCCTGTCTCTTTGGAACCCGAACCTCTGGGACCCACAGAGTGGCCCGGGCTGTTTCGATTGAAAGTCTGCGCAGACCTGCATCTCTGCGCGACTGTTTGGGACTGGTAGGCCCGCCCTTCACGCTCAGGGAACTGCCCGGAGACCGGCATCTGGGCCAGGTCTGTTTGGGCCCGTAGCCCCGCCCTTCACACCCAGGAAGTCTCCCAGAGACCAGCATCGCGGCCTGTCTCTTTGGGACCTGAACCTCTCGGACCTGCAGAGTGGCCCGGGCTGTTTGGATTGAGGATATTGTGGAGACTGGCCTCTTGGCCAGGTCTGTTTGGGACCGGGAACTTTGCAGAAACCAACATTCTGGCCTGACTCTTTGGGACCTGTAGGCCCTTCACACGCAGGGAACCTCCTGGAGACCTGCCTGGGACAAGGCAAGGAGGCCTGGCCTGCCTGAGATTCCACAGGCTCTGGGGTGGCCACACCCAGCATTCACCTTACAACTTAGGGAGCCAGGAGCCCACAGAGGGGAGTTAGGACCCTGTGAG
>PVJX010021860.1:0-31364 GCA_004027295.1 Dolichotis patagonum | reverse complement strand
GCTTTTTCAAATAACAGGGGAATTTAATAACCTCTGAAACAGCATTAAGCAGTAGGAACTTTATAAGGTGATTAGGAAAATGTCTTCCTGAATAGACTTAGGCCAATTCCACAGATATAGTTTACTCATCAGAGGAGTTGGTTCTTGGAGGAAGGATGAGTTTGGCTACTTTTCCTTTGTCTTGCACACACATGCACGTCCTCATTAACTAATGACCAACTAATGTGCTGTGTCAATTTATGACATAGCAAGAAAGCTCACACTTGATTTCAACACCATGCTCTTGACCCAATATCATCCTCTTGGATTTTTCAGACTCAAGAACTGTGAGAAATAAATATCTGTTTTTTGATGAACTTCCTAGTCTAACATAGTTTAGCAAAACAGCAAAAATTGCCCAAAACACTGTCTTAGGTACTTTCCTCATTGCAAAAAACAAAAATATCCAATAGAAAATACTCACACTTTGTAGAGGTTTCAGTCCCTCATTGGACAACTGTAAGTCAGAGTGGCATGGCAGAGGAGCATCACTTGTATGGAAGGAACCAAAATCATGACAAGAGAAAGAAAGAAGAAAAAGCCTACAGCACCCAACCCTGAGAATATTGATCCAGGAGATGTAAATACAAAAGAGACTGAGGGCAGCAAACCTGCAACATCAAACACAGCATCAGCGGACATAAAGAGGTGTCTTCAGAACCTTGTAAATCAGATCAAAACTGAAAATTAATTCAAGTTAAGCAAGATATAAGTAGATTAATAAAAGCAAGGCTGGGCACCTCTCAAGAAGATACAGACAAAAGAATGGAGGTACACAAAAGGAGAGAAACAGTCAATGAAGAATATAAAGAAAACCTAGAATACATGATGCAGATTCTAAGAGATTACCAGGAAACCAAAAACTTCATTGAAAGGTGGCAAAACTGCTTGAAAGAATCTAAGGATAGACTATCAAAACTTGAAGACAGGTTTTAAATGTGTGATCATGAAAGGAAAGATCTCTTAAAAATAACAAGGAAACAGGCAGTAGCAATACAAAGGCTAGAGGATGACAAGAGGATCTATAACTTTAGAATAAAACATGTGAATGAAGAATCAGGAGTCAAAACAGAGGAATTACAAAGGCTATTCACAGAAATTATTAAGGAAATCTTCCCAAACATAGAAAAAGGAAATGATATGCAGATATATGAAGCATACAGAACTTCAGCCACCTACAATGAAAACAGAGCTATACCCAGACACATAATCAAGATCCCAGAAATTCAATATAAGAACAGAATATTAAAAGCCATCAGAGAAAAGAAACAGATCACCTAAAAAGGAAAACCCATTAAAATCACAGCAGACTTCTTAACACAGACCATCAAATCACTAAGAGCTTGGAGTGAAGGATTCCAAGCCCTGAAAGAAAATAACCTCCAGCCCAGATTGATGTACCCAGCAAAACTGTCTCTAGAAATTAATGGAGAAACAAGATGCTTCCATGACAAAGAGGAACTGGGGAAATTGTGACCACAAATCCAACCATACAATAAAAAACTGAAAGACATTCTAGAGAGAGAGAAAAAAAATACCAGGATTTCAGGAACAGTGGCAGATAGGCCTCAATGAATGGGGCAGACAGTAGCAGAAATGAGGCAGAGATGGTTGGCTATAATCTCTAACATAGATGACATACTAACAAAAAGAAACACAGGCAGAATAGATCAAGAGACAGGGTCCATTGAGATGCTCTGTATTGGAAACATAACCTGAAAGAGGGTTTATGGACAGAAAGTCAAATATGAGAAAACAATGCTCTATGTGACAGGGACCCAGAAAGAAATAAGGGCAACTCGAGCAGAACCTGCAGATAGGTTGGAAAAACATGATACTTCTGTGCAGTAGAGAACTACTCAGCTATAACAAAGGAAAACCTTGAGACCTTTATCGGTAAAGGAATACAACTTGAGATAAAGCCCAGGAGTCAGAAGGTTCAGAACCAGTTAGGGTAAATAGCAGGTTGCTCCCCCAATCTAAAAACTGAAGGAGTTAGTGGGACCTAAACTGGGCAATGCACCCTGTGGGAGTGAAAGGGGAGGAATTATCTTTAAAAGGAAGGCAGTTTGTTTATAGTGTAACAAGATTTAGAATCTACATTATTGTCACTGCTCTGTTTAGATGGATTATATTCTGTTCCAGTTTTCTACTTACACTAGATTTGAGGGCATGGAGAACTATCCCAAAAATAACAGGATATATTATGGTAATCATCCTTAATTTCCTATTAACTTAATCTGAAGGCCTGTGTAACTTACACTGTCTTATTATGACTGATCTTATTTGAATCTGGTTTGTTAGATTGCTGTTTTGTATTGACTGATTTTTTTCGAATCTGTTATGTTTGATAATATCAAAAGTGTAGACAACTATACTAAAGATTACAAGATTCACTAAGATACCCACTCTGGTTTGATTACTACCTGCTTTTGAAGTCTTATAATGTCTCCAATGTTTTGTTTTTGTTAATATTATTATATACTGCTGAGACATCATAGTAACCATTGTACATCACCTAGTATTGTTGTTTTATGACTTTTTCATTTCATGTTTTTCTGCAAATTTGTTTTGTTTTGTGTTGCTTTGTTTTGTTTTTCTCTTTAATACAGAAAGGATAGATATACATATAGAGCCTCATGCATGCATAGAACTTATAAACAGACTAGGATAACTAATTATATAATGCATAATGAAATGAACAACTCCTTTGAAGAAAGAGACACCACAGTACCAAATGCTGACTCCGTAGTGTCAAGATGTAAAATCCAGCGTTAATATTCTTTGGTTAGAGTGATTCTAGCCTGTTTTGTTTTGTTGCTTTGTTTAAGTTGAACATACATGAAGGTATGGACAGCTACTTTGAAGAGAATGAGATACACTATGACAGTCATTTTTGGCTTCCCTATTGTCCGGTCTTGAAGACCAAAAATACCTTCCTCATCCTGTTTAGATCAGTCCTATACTATGTTGTTTCATGTGAATTCTTCGTATGTGAACATATGGACAAACATTTGGAAGAAAACAAGAGTCAATAAGATAGATAGAAAAAAAAAGACAAACTACATGTATGATAAAAAGTGGAGTCAACATAAAAAATGTAAAATCTTTCACTTTAACTTGAAATTAATGGGCCGGGAATCTAGCTCAACTCTTCAAGCACTTGTTTGGTAAGTGCAAGGTTGGGAGTTCAGTCCCAGGTGCAAAAAAAAAAAAAATAAAACCCACATGAAATCAAGAACAAAATATAAGGTGTACCCAAGCAAATAGACTTTTAAAAATGGAGTGACTTAGGCTCCATATAAAAAAGGTACTGTTTGTTGGCAAGTCAATTTAAAATGAAGCATTGTGATCCTGATAATCAGCAAAAGTAGAGTTCATGGCAAATGGATTGGACATAATGATCTGCTCCCAATATTTTTCTGTTTCTTCCCCAAAATTCTATTTGGTCTGTTCTATCCTAGTTTCTCATAATTTTCTTACTTCTTTTTCTTTCCTACTCTCCAATCTCTAGTGTCTGAGTGTTTCTTTAATTTTACATTTTTGTAAAATTTTACATTTTGATTCAACTTTTAAACATGTAGATCAATTTAACTTGGCATTTTCTGTTTACCTCTTAGCTAATTTCTCAATTATATCCTAATGTACCAAGAGTTTGCAGAGGAAAACAAGAAAATGAAGAAGAAAATGAAAATGAAGAAGGGAGAAAAGCTGCAAGTATTGACACATCAAACATTTTTGTGTGTACTCTCCTTTTTTCCTTTCATCCCTCTATTATTTATTTTAACCAATATACCTTTAATATGTCAAGTAGAGAAAACCAATACAATAAATAATTCTAAAATTCTTGGAAAGGATGAAGTAACAACAACACATCGAAATCATTGCTTTGGGCATCAGAATGTTGGCACTGTTCCAGAGCATCTCTAGAAGCCATAATCTTCTACCGAATCAGGGTGGTACTAGTACTGCAGCTGTCCAGACATGGTACTGCCAGAAAAATCAACCATGCAGAAGTGCCACAGTTTCTTTCAGGGACTGGTTTTTGTGTGGTGATTATCAATAATAAACCCAAAAATGGGGGCTGGAGGTAGAGCTCAGAGGCACAGCACCTGCCTGGCAAGGGTGAGGTTCAGAGTTTAATTCCCAGTAACAAAAATAAAATTAACAAAAAATAAAATATAAAATAAAATAAGTAAATCCAGAAATGAAATAGCTGCCCTTTTTCTTTTTAATCACAGGGTCTTTTATTGCCAACACTAACAACAACTCAGATAACATAGTAATCTAAAAATGTAATTTTAATTTTTTAATTTCTTATGATATTAAAGACGCCATAGAAGTAAGGTTGTAAGGTTAACAGACCTCATGGTTACTTTTCTCTCATTGTAGAAACAAAATATCTGATGCCCGAAATGAAGGAAGGAAAAGTTTAGTTAGCTTACAGTTGTTGGAGGTTTCAGTCCATACTCAGGTGGCTCCAAGAAGGGTGGCGTGGCTAGCGGCAGCTGCTCACAGCATCTATAAGCACTAGAGAGAACAGAGTGAAAACGGGGAAAGCATTCCTCCTTCCCTCGCTTGTATTTCATGCAGATTACCCGTCCCTGGGAAAGTGCAATACTCACACTGCCGATCCCAGCATCAGGAAATGAACCATGCTAGACTCGGATGTCTTCATGACTCTGTGAGGCCTGGGGGGCCATCCAAACACACGCTGTAACACCCACATACGTCATATCTGTGAATTTGTGTTACCATCATCCATCTACAAACAACACAAACTCAGAAAATTATTCAAAGCACACACTCATATATAGCTGCTTAAGATGATACTAATGGTGACATAAATACAGAAGCTAACTTTAATGTAAAATTACTTGTTACTATATATAATTTATTATATTTGCTTTTAATCTTAAATCTTTTGCAGTGCTAAGAATCAAACCCAGAATCTTGTGCATGCCATACTAGTGCTCTGCCTTTGACATCTCCAGCCCAATTTCTTGTATTTCTATATTAAACTAGATTAAAATGCTTAAAAATTACACATATAAAATTATATACAACATAATACAATTATAAAAATGTGAAAATACTTATTGCAACAACAAAAATAAATGATTGGAAGGCCATCTTATTTTATTTGATTGCAGAGGTCTTCATGTTTCCTTTATTTTCCAAGATTTATGCAATATGTATTGATTTTATAACTAGGACAAATAATTTGATAGGTAATTGTATACCCCTAATGATTTAAGGACTTTTTATTCTATAAATTTATAGAAAACACTTTTAACTATGCATTTGTTGCTGTTTTATACTTATGTATTTGGAAAAATATAATGTATTGAATTTTATAAGTATTCCTTTCAGTAAAATTACTGAAATTTCTCGCTTTCAGTAATAGTAGCTTAACAATTAACACATACTGTTTTTAGAAAATTCTTTTATTACTTTAAATATTTCTGAAATTAAGATCAATTTTAATACTGGTAATTTCAAGTAAATAAGTTACTTTTCATAGGAAAATA
The DNA here is from genome assembly GCA_004027295.1 of Dolichotis patagonum. Lineage (NCBI taxonomy): Eukaryota > Metazoa > Chordata > Mammalia > Rodentia > Caviidae > Dolichotis > Dolichotis patagonum. Next base: position 25,794 of record PVJX010021860.1, on the reverse strand, counting down.
TCATACAAATGGCATAACTTTGGACAAATTGTATGTATATTGAAGTAATTATATCATTAATGTAAATATAACCTTACTCTACATTACTGCTTATTTTAATATCTTATGAAGAATTGCTTTGGTGAAATTAGGCTAGTGTTTAAGGAACAAATAAGTATTTACTTCTTATTAAATGTAATACTTAGCAGGGGCATCTTTCAACACATTTTTCTAATCATATTATTTTCTGTTTTTAAAACACTTATAGGATTATTTGGTATGTGCTTTTCTCTCTAAAAGATCATTAATACTGCAAAAAAGATAATATTTTCAGTAATTTCCACATGTATTTGACAAGGTTTCCAAGCTTCATGTTCTCCGTATGTGAATTTTTTTCAGATTTTGGATTACATATAATCTAAAATGAGATTGGTTTCCAATTTAAATTTGTAGTTTATGATATCTCATAGAACTTCTGATAAGATTGTTGGGATTGTGAAATACTTTCATCATCTTGGATCATAGATAATTAAGTTTCTAGGTCTTCCAGTTTTGAATAAGTCAAACGAATTTTGATTGTCAGCCTCATATAATATCATGTTTCTTGTGGACTGTGCCACAAAGAGGAGGATTAAATGTTTTCCCTTCCTTCTGCTCTGTACATGCTCTTCTCCCTCCCTGGATTTATCACTTTCCTAAGATACTGTAGCATCTGCGACTAAACTCTGTGGTCTTCTTCTCCCTGTGGACCTCTTCAGCTCACTGCCTGTTCTTGTGTTTTGAAATGATATTTACACTTAGAATCAGCATTTATTTTCATATTTTATGTGTTTCACAACTTAAAAGCATGATATGTGAATAACACTACTTAAATTTCAATAGCAGATTTACATTTATTAGCTAGATTAACATACAAATATTACACAATGTTTTTAGACTCAATTTTTTCATTTATAAGATAGAGCTAATAATAGCATATACTATGCAAGGGAGTTGTGACCTTTAAAATAAAAGAAAATTAGCACATTACATTGTTACTGCTCACATATGTCTCTCTGTTAAGATTACCTAGTATTGAAATATGACCATCTAAGCATGTGTTTTCTGTTGTAAAAGAACTTTTCAAATCTTTCAATAAGAAAAAAGGAAAACATTAACACTGCAATCATCCATATTTATAAAATTCAGACATGCTAATTCTAACAAAATTATTGTAATAATTCTGAAAATGTTCACATTTGAGAAAATTTTTGTCCCATTTACCGTCTCTCATTGAAAATATAACATTTAAACCACTAATGAATTAAATGTAAAATACTATGAAGTGGGAGTAAAATAGATGAATACATAGAAATATAAAGAGAAATGAGCATTTTAATTTTATAATTTTTTTCTCATTTATTTTTTAAAAATTTATATCTGTGTATATTTCCAATAATGGTCTGATTATTTCCAATCTCATGGATAGATATGTGGGTCCTGTTACAGTTTTGGGATCATTTAGAAGAAACTTTCAGTTTCAGCACCTCAGTAATGAAAGTTTATTTCTCTGTACTGCTTTTCTATTTTAATCACAATCATATTTTCCCTAACTAAAGTGCAGCTGAACCAGTATTAAGGAACCACTCACTGCTTAGTTTACCAAGTAATGCAAGAGTATCTGCTGCATAGGTTAACACGCCTTTGGCAACCTTTCTATTGCTCAAGCTTTATTTGCTACATAGTCTGTGTCAAAAGTGATAATTGAGAATTAGTCACTGTTATCAGTGCATTTGGTTCTTTTTTGCATAACTCATCTTGATTATTTATACTTATATCAAACAATCATTAAGTAGTTTATATGATATGAAGTTATATTAAAGGGAAGGTGTTTAATAATTTAATATGTGTTTCAAATTATACTACTGTCTGTGTTTTAACACCAATAAAATTTTTATTCATGTTGTTTACAAAGCTTCAAGGGTTCTTTCCAGGTATACTTTTTCTATAAATTTATTTTGCATCAGTTTTTCACACTACAAGATTTTCAAAGATCACATAGGTGACATAGCAGAAATAGAAGTACTCACCTCCATAGAAAATTTGATTTTAATAGATAAAGGTAGTATTATTAATGAAGGGTGAAACATCAAGGTCACACTTTAATCTCCCTTTCCTGGCAGATCCTTTGTCAATTTTAATGCTCTGACAGGTTGCCATGGCTGGTGCCCTGAGGGCCTCCCTCTCACTGGAACATCAGTAGGCTGTCATCAATATCATGGAACACTTGGATCAAATTCAGAGAAAGAAATCAATATTTTGAGAAAGAGATGATAACCTGGGGAGTGATACTTGGCACTTCGCCTCCGGGAATCTCATGGAACATGTGTTACTTTGAAAAGGTACACAATTCAGTGAGTGCCCTGTCAGTAGAAAAAGAGATAAGAGAGACAATAAATGATAAGTGAAATTATGCTCCCAAAATGTTTTTGAGTGGCAAATCTATAAAGGTCAGTTAATAAATATGGAAGGGAAGAAAACAGTTATCTTGTGGAAAAGATAGTAAACGCATTCTTGAGAATCGTGTGAGTAAAACCAGATGTGCTTTTGGGATAGTTGGGAAAGTCTGACAGTCTTTCATCAACGTAATGATTAACAAACCCAAGAAAGCGAATTTTTTGAATTTTAATGTGCAGTTTGGTATCATCAATGTGCCACAAGAGATATTTCCTGCATGCAGGACTTGTAAAACAATTCCATAAGATTCATAGTTTTTCACTCACATCACTGACAGGTATTATTTCAAAGATGTTCTACGAAATAAGCTGTTCTTTTGCCGTGAGAAGTTTGAAACATTTTGCTTAGTCAAAAAAAGAGAACAGAGAGATGTGTAGAGTTGTAAAAAAAAATTGAATATTTCCTTTGTTCATACTTTCCATTCTTCTACATAAAATAATTTTTCAATTTAATTGCTTCTTTTGGTGTCATGGTTTATGTCTAGATATTCCTCTAGATAGCCCTCTCTCTGCTTCCTGCTTCCGTGCCACTGAGCTCTTTCTCTTCTTCCATGCTCCTCTGTCGTGCTGCCCTGCCTTGGAGACACTTGACTGCAGACTGAAACCTCTACAAGCAGTGGATCAAAATAAACTGCTCCTCCTTATAGTTGTGAATGTCAGACATCATGTTTCAGTGAATAGAAAATAACAAAAACACTTATAGCTTTCCATATCCCGTGGCATATGATGCCACTGATTAATTGCACTATTTATAGTCTATGAAATATCTATCTAGTTGATTCAGATATCTTCAAAGTGTATTACTTCAAATGATGTGAGATTGATATAGCCTTGCCCTGAAAATATAAATGATTATCATTGATGATTCATGTCTATATGAGCTGGTACTTTCTTTTCTAATTGGCATGATAAATAATTCATTACTGTTTTCAGTATTTTAAATTTTCTCTGTAGACATAACAGACCTACTTAAGTCGAGCATATAGAATTTTCTTGATGCTTTTATTAGGACCTCACATCCTGCCTGTTACCTGTGTTTCCTCTTCTACTGTACCATATGGGCTTATTTATCAGTCTCAGTGCAGATTTTTTATTCTTACACTTGACAATTAACTACTTGCTATCAATCTTTAGTTAATTGTTATTCTTGTGTGAGCATCAAAACAGTTCAGCAGAAACCAGCTCTATTGGTAGATATCATATGTATTTTTCATCCCATATTTTTCATCATATCTGCCACATCCCTGTTCATGAAGATGTTTCCTAATGTTACCATACCTGAAATTTTTATTAAGTGGTTTAACACTAATTAATTGTCTATGGTCTATCTTTTCTCTATCTAGATGTACATGATATTTTCTTAGCCTCTTATGTTATACATGAACTGATGCCAAATCACCATGTTATTTACATCTGTTTCTTAGATCATTCTAGTACCTTTTTTAATGTAAGAAAGAGATAGGAAGATGTAATTAATTATGGGCGAATTCTGTGAATGGAGTCACTTATGTGAGAAATGAAATAATGAAGGTTCTGGGAGGGCTGGAAGAATCATCAAATTACAATGTTATTCTGAGAGACTCTAAGCAAACAAGAAAAAGAAGGAATATTAATGGGAATCACACTGGAATATCCAGCCCAGGAAGAATCATTGAGCCAAGGCATCCTCAAAATAATTCCCATGCTTCTCAGCAATTGCTCTGATTTTGAATTCTTGTCATGTTAAGTTTGGCAGGAATGAGACCACAGGGAGTATGATTTGACACAAACTCAGTGGCGGGTTGTATAATACGGTGGTTGGGTGCTTGATCTCTTACTTGAGGTAAGGCATTCATTTGGTCGCCCTATTCACCCAATATGCATTCAGAAACCCTCAATCTATTTTATTCTGTCACTATCAGTTCTGTTTTCCTTAGTGATGGTTTATAAGCTGGGCATTCTTTTTTATGTCTTCTTTAAAAATGTGACCTCAGCTGACAGCCTCTGATTGATAGACAAATGCTGGCTTTTGACAAAAAGGATTTAAGGCACTACAGTTTAGCTTTCACAAACTCGGCATCTGTCATTCCTCGTGGTATTAAATCTGAGGCTCCACTACTGTCCCAACATCATCTGTAGTTCTGAAAAAAACTATACCCTTGAACTAGTTTTTGATAAATGGTCTCTCCTTTAATTCGTAATGGCCAAATTCATGTCTTGGTCACATCCTTAGAACACTAATTCTTGGTGTTTCATTGGGTCTCAAAATCTCCTTTCTATAAATTTAAATTTACTACTGAGTATCAACAGTGTATCTGAATACGTATGCCTGACACATTGTCCCAATGTTGTTTGCTATGTGAAATGTGAATAGATTGTTACTGTTTTTTTTTTTTTTTTATTGAGACTAGCTTTTTGACTTGGGGCTACACTCTTAACTAATGCTTGATTTTGACAAATTTGACTACAAATTTAAAACTTCTTTTGGAAACATGTTGGCAAGAGTCATTATCATGTTCCCTTCTCCATCTTTCCCCAGTCCCCCCTACAAGTAGTTCCTTTCCTATGGCAGTCTATCTTCCGCCTATCCCACTCTCTATCAACTTCTCATGCTTATCTAGGTTTATAAATGTTAAGATTTTCTCCTTAATTTGATTTACACAGTTACATAATGAGACAAACTAAATAATTTGTTTTCTATTTAACATATTGTTTAAAATTTGACACTTTTTATTTACCAAATCCTATGTAAATACTTGGTTTAACAATGGACTGATATTAGTACAAAAATGGGTGTTACAAATGGAATAATTATAGTCAGTTTAAGAGTAAAAACAGAGGTAATTTCTTTTTATTGCTTTGAAAGTAAGAATTAGACTACCTGTTCTGTAGGAACAGGGGTTTCCCATATTTGAATAATCTTCAAGCACCTTATAAAATTGGGAAATAGTCTAACTGAATCATGAAGGGATATGTTTCATGGAAAAGATGGATTTTGTCTGGTACTGAAGGCCAGTTTGAATATATTCATATGGGTTTACTCTATTTGGTAGATAAAATATTCTAAATGAAAACACAAAAGTGACCAGATGCATGCCAGATACTGACGGAGTCCCTACATGATCTACACATCTCTCAGGTACCTGAGAAGTTTCTAAAGCACAGCAGGATGGAAGATCCAGTTGAGAACAAATATGAGAAACATAAAACCTGGAGATTCCAGTATCAGTGTTTCCATAGAGATGAATTTTGAAGTAGAGATGGAGAAGATGGAATATTTGTTTAGAGAAAAGTCATTGTATAAACCTTAGGAAATACATTTAAAAATTCCATAGCATATAGGCACTATAAAGAAATAGAATAAACTCAGGTTTAATAATTAACTAAAAGTCTCTTTTCTCCTTGAATACACTGATAATGAAATGCTAAGTGTGTGCTGACAGAATTTAAACTACAAATGAAGACGAAATAAATGGCAGTTGGAAATTTAGAAAGAAAAACAGATACTGCAATAACATAGGACTGAACACAAAAAGGAGTTTCAATGAGAGCTTTGAAACACCATGAAATGAAATAGAAAGATATGTAATCTCCTGACACACAGATATTGGTCCTCTGAAATGACAGGGTGACAGCTTGAAAGGGGTTTACTGGAAATTTTTGGGTTATAAGTAATTGATGAAGAGTAGAGAAATTGAGCACACACCCCTTTGAAGAAGACTGGTGATAAACTAAAGCAAATCATTTTATTGTTTTCAAGTGTCCCGTTTAGTAGTAAATATCAATAATTCGAGTTTTCTGCTTATGATATCCGTCAATGACACTGAAGCAATAAATGGTTTGTTAAACAATGGATTTGTTGCCAAATACCACCTGTGCATAATGCCTTCAACCTTGATACTTAATATTTCAATTAGTCAAACTGTTATGAGGAAATCAATGAGAAGACTTCAAAAATTATTTATGATTGATGAAAGAAAATTTAGCAGAAGCATAGTTACTAGATAAACATTGGAAGCATGCCTTTCCTTAGAAACACTAAGTTCTGTTAAATTTATGTAAATAGAGAACTTTGCAAGAGAAATCTTTAAATGTGTTTATTAGATAAAAACAACACTGTAAGCTTTCATTTAAGACACTTTCTAACTAGTTTAATAAAAATAACTTGATTTTATTAAGTATATGTGGATTATTCCAGTTAGGTATCACATATTCTTTGCAAAATGTCAAACTTGATTTTTCTCCTTGGAAAAATGGACAAATATTGAATTTATAATTCCAGGAGTGGAATTTTGTATGATGGACATATTCTTTAGAATATGTACTTAGTACTTGTTATGGACTATTCATACTAAGAGGAAATTTCACAAGCATAATTTTATTAAAAGTCCATAGCAACTCAGTAACAAAAGATTTTTTTTTTATTTTGCATCTGAGAGAAACTTGTTTAAATATTTTGAACTAGGTTGTAACCAACAAGTGGTAGAAAAGGCTCAGTGTATGACGTAATGTCTCATGTTGGTTCCTTCTCTCGTTGACCAACAGTGGGTATACGCATGACTGCATGTGTGTGTGTGCACATTTCGTCATTTGTTTCATTTTAAATCATTTAGTGAATATGTGGGAAATCTCAGTGATTTGCCAATGGGGATTGTTATATTAGGTTCACATAAAAATATGATTATTGCTAAATATGGAAGATACACTATCAATACCTCTTGATTATACAGCTTTATGTGTTTGCTTTTTCTTGTCTTAGAAATACTAATCCAGAACATAATCCAGATACTCAAGGGTGACACTGTTGTGGTCAACTCATTTCAACAAATATCTGCATATCAAGCAGATATTTCAATGCAATGTTTACACAGAAAACCTGATTTCCCTGCTTTCTTGCAGTCTAGTGGGGCAAAGATAATAAAAGAATAGCTAGAAGTGTAGTGAATATTATGAAGGAGGAGTTGCAACATGGAATGGGAGTCTGTGATCAGATTTAAAGGTATACCTCCAGGAAACTTGAAAATAGGAGGACAGTGAGAAATTTTCTTTAATAGACATATCTGTTTATTGTCAGGAGTCATGTCTCTTGGTTATCCTTCTAAGACTTTGACTAATAAAGCAATGATTTATCTTAGTCCTTGCAACTACTAAAATTTATTCTTAGTAATTCTACTAGTAGCAGAACACAGAAAACACAGGGATACATAGGATATTCCAAGTGAATACTCCTTTCAGACATAAGCAATATAAGGAGAATTATAAACCATCTAGAAACTCATAATAATTCTCTTCTAAATTATAAAGTGAAGTATTTATTTAAAAATGATTTGAAAATTTGAAATGAATTTAGTATGAAAGAGATGCACAAAAAGTAAGCAAATAAATATATTAACAATAGTAAAGCTATTGATAAGTCTGGGCAATATTGAGATTAATTTCTAGAGCAACGAGTTATTAGTGTTACAATCACCATGCATATATAGAAAATTAACAGGTCTGTGCATCCGAAAATAATTTTGAAAAAACTTCCTCTACTGTAGATTTTTCTGTTCAGAAACTCAACCCTAGTACCAAAACATTTAAAAATAAAAGGAGGAGTTAAACTGGAATGAGATGTACTAAAGGCCCTGTCAATGATGTATCACTAAGGAGCATAATAATGACTCCAGCAGAACCACCCCTTACTTTTTACTGTAAAGTTTTACTTTGGCAGAATAGTAGCAAGCTGTGTGCCTCCAAACCATTTGCTAAGGAATACGGAAGCCATCTACATGTTTAATCACTTTGTAGATGAATGGCAAGGAGTGCGTATGTGTGCAAAGTGCCAGACTGGGATTTCTACCCACATTGTGCTCTAACTGGTTTTACGTATGTTTAGCTGAGCAGCACAGAGAGTCCGATAGACCCAGATCACTCCAGGACTTGTTAAAAATATTTCTTTTCGTTGATTTTCCTCATAGAAGTAGTCCAATTCAGTACAATGACACATGAAATACTAGATTTGCAAGTTTTGGAGGAAGTCAAAAGTGAAACATCAGCTTATTCATGTGTGGATAATGATGATCTATTATAGCAAAATATGTGCTTCATAACAAAAGAGCGCTATGGGTATATGATGATGATGATGATGATGATGACGACTTTGATATTGGCTGTAAAAGCCAAAATTTCCATGATAGTGAAATGGAGAAAACATCAACTTATAGAGACACAGAGAATGAAGACATCCTCCATTCAGATGAAGAAGAAAACAGCAATGGGATTACAAATATTACTAATTGAAAATTGAAAAATGGTCATGCATCCAAATGGAATGATCAGATGTTAGAACTAGATCTAAAAATATAGTGAGGGTCTTGAAGGATGAAATATACTGGACAAAGTGCCAGCACAGCCATTCAATGTTGGAAATTGTAACAGACAAAATGCTACAAGATGCTGTGAATTATGCAAAGGCTGAAATGCAAGTAACATGACCTCTGTACACCAATACCATATCCGAAACACGTATTTATTATAACACCTTGTTAGCTAAATTGAAAGCATTTGTAAGTCTGCAATACTTTGCAGGGATTTCTCATGGTAATCACAGGAATATAAAAAAATTATGGTAAATTGATATGGTTCAAAATACGGATTAAAAATATATGCCTTAAGAGATGAAAGGACTTACTATGCTTCAAACTTAGACATGCATTATGAGATTTAGCAATCTAATCCTTATTCATATAGTAATAAACCAAATGGTGTTGTGAACAAACTTGTTGTTCCTATCTCCCAATTTACTCAGATCATGACATTCAACAGTTGGTTCACCAGTTTCCAATTAATGTTACATTTGCTAACAGAGCACAAGATGACGAGCAGAGAAACTGTATGGAGGAACAAAGCAGAAGTTCCAAATGAAGTATTGCAATTTCAAAACAAACAACTGTATACTACAATCTTTGTATTTCAGAAAGATATAACAGTGGCCTTGAAGATGGCAAAGAAAAACAAACTGGTACTTCTGATGTCAACCTTTTACCATGTTAGGGAAAAATTGATAGGGAAACCTCTACAGAATGAAAGCCTGAGATGGAAACTTTCTACAACAAAAGCAAAAGTGAAGTTGATGTTGATGAATTATGCAGCAACAATGATGTTACTTGAAACAAAATGTGGGCCATTGATTATGTTTCATTTAATCTTAAACGTGTGTTGTAAATAGTTTACAAAGATACTTCACAAAGTCAGTGACAAATGCAAAACATCACGGGGAAATTTTCTTACAGTATTTGGCCTGGAGCTCATAAGTCATTTACAGCAGAGGCAAAACAAAATGTTTCTATCCTGGGAATTATGTAAAAACTTGTGAAGCACACTGGTGAACTGACAGGTGAGTAGGTATGTGCAGCATCCCGAAGACCTAGTATGACAATAGAAAATCATAAAAGATGATAACTGTGCCCTACCAGAATATATAGGAAAAATATGTGCTACCATTGTAAGCAATATTTGTTTAGGAAAAATGTAATCATGTGTGAAGAATGCCTTGGGCATGACAGTTGAAGCAAAACTTATTTCTGTGGTAGAATTTTATTTTTATTTACATTGTAGTTCACATAGAATTTTATTTTTGATGTTATCTTTTATGGTTTTTTTACACAAACAGCTGAAATGAAAATGTTGATGTCTATCATAAGCGCTCATTACATAGTTGATAATTTTATTTTATTGGTATTTTATTTCTCTCCTCTCCTGAAAATTGTATGATGCAGAAGGAATCTCTTTATAAAACAGGAAGAAGAGAAGTGACAAGGCTGCCACAGAAGAAAGAACTAAGCGCATGTACTGTCAGTATAAGCAACATGCATGCATGACCCATGTTTTTGCACCCTCATGACAAAATTAGTGTTATGCTTTTAAGTAAGTAATGCAATTAGTCAAGAACTGATTGGTTGCTTAAACAGAAAAATTTTAGTTATGTATCTGGTCTTCAAGAAGTCACAGTAAAGTTTAACAAGTCAATTTGAGGAGTAAGATAGAGACCATCGCTGACCTTGTGAGATGTCTCTTAAGAATAGGGAGGCACATTTCTCCTCCTGAGGCTCTTCGCCCAACCTTTCAAGTTTGAAGCTGGTACTTCATTAATCTGATTGTGTGTGTTTCTCATGAAGATCTCCCTCAAAACTTTATGGAGAACAGCACTGCTGGTGTTTCCCAGGATTTATTTCCAGATTATATCTGAGCTGTAACTTTAGCTGTAACTTCCTTTTTTTTTTTCTTTTTCTTTTTGTCATGTATATGATCCATGCTCTTTTTTTTTTTTTTTGCAAAATTCTTCAAAATTTTCTTATCTATTTTCCATTGATACATTGTGTCAACTTGAGAGGTTTAGAAGTTTAACTCAGCAGGGAGACTCGCAGGGAGAAATTATTCTTACTTTGTAAATATCCTCATTCTGTACAAAGATGGGCAAGGAGATTTTGTGAGTGCTACAGCTGCCCTTTGGGTTAAGGCGGGTGGCCTGCATACACTGTAAGAGGCTTGTTTTTCCTTTTGCTCTGGCTACTGCCTTACCTGTTGCCCCAGCGCCATGCCAGCCTGCGTTGGAACCAGTTGATTACGGACTGGAACCTCAAAAAACTGTAAGATAGATAAACCTTTCTTTCTTTCATTTTTGGTGTCAGGTATGTTGTCCCAGCAATGAGAAAAAAAGTAAATGTAATCAAAACACCATATAAAATTGGACATTTTTTTTCAAAATTTTAAATTTGAACATTTAATGATTGAAAAAATAATTTTCAAAATATTTAAAGCAACTCTCAATCAGATAAGGTGTAATTGCTACAATCCAGATAAGAAAAAGATAATCAGCCCAATATAGATTGCTTAAGCATAAGAGCCGATCATTTAAACTGAAGGGATTCAAACGGCCAGTAAACAGGAAAATAGACATTATCTCAGTGGATACCTGTAGGTTACCAATTAAACAAGGAAAATAATTTTTCAGATGTGTAATTTTTTGAAGTTTGAGATGGATATTATTAAGACATGAATAATAATAGGTGTTTGAGTTTAGGTAAGATAAGAAAAGCATGTTTATACTGTATTGAAGAAATTAAAGTGAGTGTTAATGACACAACTTTGTGAAGGAGTTTGCCAGTGGCTAATGTTAGCATATGTACTGCTGAAGCAAGCACAGTCAGTGTCTATCTAAAATTAAAATATGTGTAACTTAGAAATGTAGAATATGTAGGACTTAAAGGATTCCATTTCTGCCATTTTTGACATAAATATGTGGCTAGGTATAAAGATACATACTCTGAATACTCAATGTATTACATACACTGATACATTTAATGCATTATGAAACTAAAAAGATTAAAACAGGTAAATGTCTACCAGCATTTAAAGAGTTAATTACATTGGCTCAATTTCATGTAAAATTTTGCAGTTTTTCCAAAAATTCGTAGAAATGTATAGAGTTTTTAAAAAGAGTTTCAAGACATATATGATATATATATATATATGCTGAATTTACTTACCTAAACAAAATTAAAATAGTTTATTACCTTTTGCAAATCAATGGTGTTCAGAAATGTGAATATAAAATACAAAAGAAACTTGTTTTGTGCCCTTACACAACTTAGTCTGTGAATGAGAAAGATATTAATATAAGCTACTCTAGTAATAAATAAAAATTTATGTTCATGAAAAATACAGTTATGTAATTAAGTTTGTATTAACATAATCTGTGTATACAGAAAGTAAAATGGAAATTAATTCAGCAAACTATTAACTGTGCTACTATGGAGGGAAAAGTTAGGTGAAATGGATTGATCATATTTGCCTCATAATTTTCGGAAGTGTCTAAATTAATAACAATAAAAATGTATTATATAGAATTTCTGTTATTAGAAGCCACTACATAACAAACAGTAATACCTCCAATTTCTTTCTGCATGTGCAAATAAATATCAAAAAGACAAAAACAGGAATATATTATCTCTGAGTGATGTGATTACGGTGATGTGTAGTTAGGTTTTTTTTGTTATTTTTCTTCTCCACTTGTTCCAAAATAACAGTCATAACTATGCAGTAATCCATATTAATAATACATTAAAATATTCATGAAAGTAGATAACAGGAGATGGTGTTTTCTTACATTATAGTTTATTTTGTTATATGAAAACATTTTTACTGACTACTATTAGAAGAGGCAAAAACAAATCTGATGATTGTTCTCATGGTATCTCTCAATAAATAATGTCTCTTAAATGTACAGACACTATATTATGAATGCAATAATGTAGTTATGACATTTATTGATTAACTTCATTTTGGCAAATTTTTCTTTTATATAACTTTATTTTGCTTTTTAGACCCTAACATGCCTGCACTCAAAGCCATACAATGGTAATAGTGATATATAGGTTTATTAAATCCTGACATATCTTTTATTTCATTATAAAATAGTCACACAAGTATCAGACAAAATGTGAAATGACTATTTTAAGTGGGATGATAAAATTCATACTACGTATTAGTCAACTATAGGATTAGTTTCATATTTTGAAATATATTTTTAAAGGGAAAACAAACTGCCTTATTCATTTGCAATTTCTGGTAGTGTGACATGCATCCCTTTCACCAGAACTTATTTAGTTGCGTGTTTGTTACTGCATATGTAATGCTTATCAGCAACACTGATTGTCACACATTAGGTGGAAGGTTCTATTAATCCGAGAGTTTCCTTGATTTATGGTTTATCTCTATATATACATATATATAGAGAAAGAGTAATCTGTTGAAGGATATATGTTATATTCTTTATACATATGTATTTCTTTATGGTTTATTACTATATATATATGTGTGTGTGTGTGTTGAAGAATATATGTTGTGTGATAGTTGTACCATTTTTTCCAAAAATGTGCTTAGTAAGGTTAAGGGGAATGTTTGATAAATATGTACAAAAATATTCTAGGTTTTGTATTGATTGTTTTGTTAACAGTAAAATATATAGGATGAAAGCAGGTCAGAAGTATTATTGACTTAATTTGGAAAATTATGGTGAAAAAGTTATAAAAGGTGAATCTTTTGTATATTCATATTTAGAATTAAGAAAGATAACATATTCATTCTAAAGTATTTCACTGGCATTTTCAAACACTTTATCATTCTACTATATCAACCAACTCTGATGAAGCCAGATTGAGAATCCAACTTGGTTACTTATGTTTTGGTAATACCTCAAGTAATAATACTATTACGCTCACAGAGCTGTGCATCTATAGTGGATCTTAGAAATTATTGCAAGCTTCTATTTCACAGAGGCACAAAGTTAGAGTGTGCTAAATATTGCTTAATATCCATGCTGAAGAATCGGATTAGGGGCTCACTAAAGAGCTATCAGTGCCATATATTTTACCAAATAAAGTGCATATTGAAAAATTATTAAGTCTATGTGATATCAAAAATTCCATTTATCCCCTCTTTTCTTTCATTAATTCAGAAAAAAATAGTAATTAATTTATTTCTTGCCATTTTGTCAGATCTCCAAAATACAAAATTGCATTTTACAAACTCTTAAATGCTAAAAAGGAACTCTGCACACAGGCAGTAAGACCACACCCTGCGTCTGAGGCCACCACAGGACTCACTAGAGGGGCCAGCAGGCCTAACCAGACTACAGCCAGCAAACTCCAGGCAGCAAGCAGGGCCCGGGATCCACCCCTGTGCTCTGACTGCACCCGCACACTGGTGGAATCCCAGCACACACAGGGCAAACTTGGAACTCTGCACCCAGGAAATAAGACCACACGCTGCATCTAAGGCCACCCCAGGATGCACCAGAAGGACCAGTGGGCCTAACCGGACTATGCCCAGTAAATTCCAGGAAGCAAGCAGGGCCCAGAATCCATCCATGGGCAATGAACTTGCATGCCATTGCAGAATTCAGTTGAATGGGACAAACTTGGAACTCTGCTCCCAGAAGAACCGTTGACTACAGTGGATTATCTGTGTTAGCTTGAAGTGAGATTAAGTGACTTCCTCACCAAAACAGAAGATCTCAGCTGGCACCTGTCAGTGTGGTGAGTATGCTCCTAAAATAGAGGTGTACAGTGGCTAAATAGGGCCAGTAGTAAGGCTCCCTCCAACTAACTGTAAGACCTTGGTAAGTCTGATAAGAGTGAGGGTGACTCCTTACTACACACAGAAAACATCAGGCAGAGTGAGGAGGGTGCTGAGAAGGACTCCCCCAACCTAAAGAAAATCAAAAGAGCTTAGGAGACACACAGGCACACAATAGGGACACAGTAGGGACTCAGCCAACACAAACACTATAGACAGGGAGATTTAATGACCTGGAATAGCCTGAAGATAAAGTAACAGCAGGAACTAAAAGTTGACCTACATCAATACTACTAGGCTTGTCAGCCCAGGAAGAATACAGGACTCACCCAAAAGGCCCTGTAGCAGGAAGTCAGGAGACTGGCCCACCTATTCATTGTGGGATCCAGCAACTGGACAAACATCAACCTTATAGTAGGACACCAAGATACACACTACCAACAGTTGACAATAGTAGGTCTGAAGGACCAAACACTAACTCGAAAGGGGAAAATGACAAAACAACAAAGCAAAATGCAATCTCAAAGATCAAGTCAACCAGGAGAAAGCATAGGAGACATTGAAATAGAGGACTCCAAAAATAACACACAAAAAATCTCTGAAACGATAGTGAATGAAATAAAAAAAAAAAAAAAACTCCATGAGGCCATAGAGGATATCAAATTAGAAGTACTCTCCCATGTAAAGATAGAAGTAACAAATATAGTAAAGGAGTTGCTGAGCACAGCTAAAGAAGAAATAGAGAAAAAAGTACAGGAGCATGAGAAACTGATTGAAACCTTGAATGAACAATATAGAAAACAGGCAAAATTCATAAAGCAAACTGAAAGGAACATGCAAGAAACAAAAAATTCTATGCATAGCATGCAAAACTGATTAAATGAAGCTGAGGATGAGATTCTGGAGCTTGAGGACAGGAAAAAATTAGTGATCCTGAAAGAATAGAACTTTTAAAAATAACAAAGCAGCATGAAATGAAAATCCAGAAGCTTCAAGATGATGCCAAGATCAACCATATAAGATTCATAGGCATCAGTGAAGATGCTGGAGTCAATTCAAATGACATAACTAAAATATTCACAGAAATAATAGGAGAAAATTTCCCAAACATGGGGAAAAAATCTGATATGCAGATAAGTGAGGCATAAAGAATGCCAAAGAGTCACAACCAACATAAACCTACACCCAGACACAATAATTAAGATCTCAGACATAGAACATAAAAACAGGATACTAATAGCTGTTAGAGAAAAGACACAGTCACCTATCAATGAAAGGCCTTTAGAATCACAGCAGACTTTTCAGCACAAACCCTCAAGTCAAGAAGAACTTGGAAAAAATATTTCAAACCCTGAAAGAAAACAACTTTCAACCCAGACTGAGGTACCCAGCAAAACTTTCATTCAAATTTAAAGGAGAAAAAAGATACTTCCATGACAAAGAACAACTGAAGAAATTCAAGTCTGCACAACCAACCCTCAAAAGAGTATTGAAAGACATACTAGACAGAGATAAAAATGACTACAGTCCCCAGAACAACAGAAAGAAACCACCAGGTAGGACAAGTAATTAAATGAGGAGGAAAAGCAGAAAGCAAACAACTGAAACAAAGGATGGCAAAGTCGAACAGTAAATATCAGTGATATCCATAAATGTAAATGGCCTCAATTCAACTATCAAAAGAAATAGGTTGACAGAATGGATCAAGAAACCGTATCTCACAATATTCTGTATACAAGAAACACATCCTACCCAAAAGGAAACTCATAGATTAAAAGTCAAAGGATGGAAAACAGTATTCCATGCGACAAGAAACCAGAAAAAAGCAGGGTGACTATCCTATTTGCACACAATGTGAACTTGAAACCTAAAAGGATTGAAAGAGACAAGGAAGGTAACCACATACTTGTAAGTGGAAAAATCCAAGAGGAAGAACTAACAATTATAAATATATATGCACCAAACACAGTACTACCCAACTATATAAGACAGATACTAATCGACATGAAAAACCAAATACACAGGAACACAATTATTACAGGGGACCTTAACAGCCCATTGTCCCAAAGAGATAGATCAGCTAGATGAGGAGTCAGCAAAAAAATAATTGAACTGAATCATACCTGTGAGTAATTGGACTTAGTAGATGTTTACAGAGTGTTCCACTCAACCACATCAGAATACACATTCTCAGCTGCACACAGGACATTCAACAAAATAGACCATATATTATCCCATTAAACATTCTTAAGTAAATGCAAAAGTATTGAAACTATCTCATGCATAACATCTGAACATAGTGCACTGAAATTGGAAATTAATGCCAAAGGAAATTGTAAAACCTGCATAAATACATGGAAATTAAAGAACAACCTTTTGAACAACCAGTGGCCTACAGATGAAATTAAAGAAAAAATAAACTAGTACCTACAATTCAATGAAAATGCAGACACAACATACTGTAATCTGTGGATGCAATGAAAGTGGTCTTAACAGGGATATATACAGCAATAGATTGTCATATCAAGAAAACAGAAAGAACACAATTAAACAACCTAATGCTTCAACTCAAGCTTCTGAAAAAGAAGAGTAAGTAAAACCCAAAGCTCATAGAAGAGAGGAAGTTGTAAAGATTAGAGCAGAAATCAATGCAATTGAAACAAACAAAAAAAAGAATTATGAATCAAAAAGCTGATTTTTTGAGAGAATAAACAAAATGGACAAACCTCTAGCTAATCTCCTAAAGAAAAAGGAAGAGAAAACCCAAATTCATGCAATGAGGACTGAAAAGGGAGAAATTACTATAGATGCCATGGAAATGCAAAAGATCATGAATACCTACTTTGAAAATCTCTACTCACATAGAGAGGAAAACACAGAGGAAATGGACAAATTTCTAGAAACATATGAACTACCAAAGCTCAACCAAGAAGAAATAGCAATTTTGAATAACCCAATATCAGCCATTGAAATTGAAAATGTAATTAGAAACTTACCAACAAAGAAAAGCTCATGTCCTGAAGGATTCACAACTGAATTCTACAAGAAACGTACAGAAGATTTGATGTCAATACTCCTTAAACTCTTCAATGAAATTGAAAATGAAGCAATCTTCCATAAATCATTCCTGGAGGCAAGTATTACTCTGATACCAAAGCAGAGAAAGACACAACCGAAAAGGAGAACTATAAACCCTAAGACCAATCTCACTAATGAACTTTGATACAAAGATTCTCAAAAACATACTGGCAAATAGAATGCAGCAAATCATCGAGAAGATTGTACATCATGACAAGGTGGGGTTCATTCCAGGAATGTAGGGATGGTTTAGCATACACAAATCAATAAATGTGATACACCACATCAACAGAGCCAAAAACAAAAACCACATATTCATCTCAATAGATGCAGAAAAAGCTCTCCATAAAGTCCAACACACGATCATGATAAAAACTCTTCAGAAACTCGGAATATATGGTGTCTACCTCAATCTTATTAAGGCCATCTATGACAAACCAACAACCAATATTGTATTAAATGGATAAATACTGAACGCTTTCACTTTAAAATCAGGAAAAAGACAAAGATTCCATAATCACCACTCCTTTTTATTATAGTTCTGAAAACACTAGGCAAAGCAAGCAGACAAGAGAGAGAAATAAAAGGAATAAAGATAAGAAAAGAAGAAGTTAAATCATCACTATTTGCAGATGATATGATACTCTATATAGAAGACCCAAAAAACTCCATTAAAAGACTACTAAAGGTAATAAATTCAACATAGTTGCTGGTTACAAAGTCAATGCTCAAAAATCAATACCTCTCCTGTACACAAGACACTCACTGAGAGAGAAATAATAGAAACATTGCCATTCACAATAACATCTAAAAAAATGAAATACTTAGGAATCAACCTAAGAATGTAACAGATCTATATGTTGAAAATTATGCTGTGCTAAAAAAGGAGATTGATGAGGATATTAGAAAATGGAAAGATATTCCTTGCTCTTGGCTAGGAAGAACCAACATTGTGAAAATGGCCATACTCCCAAAACTGGTATACAGATTTAATGCAATCCCAATCAAAATACCATTGACATACCTTGCAGATAAAGAGAAAACAGTCCTAAAATTCATTTGGAACCAGAAGAAACCTAGAATAGCAAAGGCAATTCTGGGCAATAAAGACAAGGTTGGAGGCTTCTCAGTACCTGACTTGAAACTGTAAAGCCACAGTTTTAAAATCAGCATGGTACTGGCAAAGAAACAGACCTGAGGACCAATGGAACATATTAGAAGATGTAAGTATATGTACAAAGACACTCAGCCCCCTGATATTTGACAAAGAGGCTAAACATATTCACTGGAAGAAGGATAGCCTCTTTAATAAATGATGTTGGAAAAATTGGCTCTCCACATGCAGAAGACTGAAACTGGATACGTGCCTATCACCATGCACAAAACTAAAGTCTAAATGGATCAAAGACCTAAACATTAAAACAGAAACAGTAAATCTACTAGAATATAAGGTAGGTAGAACTCTTGGATATATAAGGGTGGGCAGAAAATTCATGAACAAAATGCCAACGGAGTGGGAAATCCTTCAGAGAATCACAACTGGGATCTCATACTATTAAAAAGTTTCTGCAGTTCCAAAGAAATCATCAACAGAGTGAAAAGACAACCCACAAAATGGGTAAGAATTTTAGCCAGTAACTCCTCTGACAAAGGACTTATATCAAGAACATATAAACAATTGAAAAACATCAAGCCCCCAAAATTCAAAGACCCTCTCTAAAAATGGGCAGCTGAGATGAACATACAGTTCTCCTATGAAGATATACAAATAGCAAACAAATACATGAAGAAATGTTCACCATCACTGGTCATTTGAGAAATGCAAATTAAAACAGCATTGAGATATCATCTCACACTGGAAAGAATAGCTGCCATCAAGAAATCAACTGATAACAAATGTTGCCGAGGCTGCAGGGAAAAAGGAACACTGTTCCACTGCTGGTGGCAGTGCAGACTGGTGCAATCACTATGGAAATCAGTATGGAGAATTTTCAGAAGACTAGGATTGGAAGTTCTGAATTCACCTCCTTGGTATTTTCCCAGAAAAACTGAAAAGTTCATGTCACAGTGATATATGTTCACCCATATTTATAGCAGCACAATTTGTAATAGATAATCCTTGGAAACAGACAAGATGCCTGTCAAACACAGAGTAGATGAAAAAATGTGGTATTTTTATACAATGGAATATTACTCAGCTATAAAAAGGATGACCGTGAGGCTTTCATAGGTAAATGGAGACAACTTGAGACTATCCTCATTAGTGAAATAAATAAGGATCATATTTATAAATATCACATTGTGTCTCTAGTGTAAAAAGTAATAAGAACTGTAGGAGCAATAAAACCCAAAATGTGTAATTGCTATTGTAAAAAAGCTAGGAAAAGAAAGTGCTCTAAAGGATATAACTGCATGTATGTTTAAGTCTGTAAGATGGATGACCATATTACTGTTTTTGTTGCATCATGGAGCAGAACTGTTAATAGTCTCACTGTTTGAATGTGTACTTTGTATGTTTTAATTTTGTAACTTGAACAACTATTTCTAAGATGACAGAATCTAATTTATCAAGTAGTGATTTCTTAGAGTTTTTTTGTTATTTTCTTTTTTTCCTTGGAATTCTGTATTGTTAATACCCCTTTTCCCATTTTGTTTTGTTTTCTCTTTATATAAAATCAAGAAAATAAATAAATGCTAAAAATAGATGTTCAATTTATTTGTTTTCTGTTAAATTTTCCAAATTAATTTTGACTTGTGTCTTCCTCTTTGTTTTTGCCTTCTCTGCAGTGCTCTTTTTAATTTACTTAAAATTTCATCTCATTCAACCTTAGGGAATTGGTGTATTCCCAATGGTTAAGATCACTCACAATAATTTGAGTATTTTTGAAGTTTTGAGCTCTATGTAATTGAAATTGTGTTTAATATATTTTCTAAAAAGAGTTTTACTCTAGAGAGCCTGAATTAAACACAAACTTTCATACTTGGAAGAAGCAAAGCAAAAGCAAAGAACTGGTTAGCTGACTAAGCATAAGCTGACAGACCTGGCTGCTTCAGCATGGTATAAGTTGACATGGTGGATTGGGTTTAGCTGCCTTAGGGTCTACTTTTTCAAAAAGATTTAACATAATAAAAAATAAACACATGTTGCCTTGTGCTTTTTAAGTTGTGATGACTGGAAAACATCAGTGAATTTGCAGGGGGAAGAATCATAAGAATAGCAGATCCGAGTCTCTAGACAGAAAGCCTGGAGCCACAGTAATCTGCCTGGAGACTAAGGAGCAGGTAAAATATTGTCCTTCCTCTGCTTAAATAGGCCCTTAGTGGAGGTGAGGAAGTGTCTCATGTATGCACTTATATCTAACAGGACTTGCCCTTGTATGGTCCATTGCTAGGAATAACAATAAAAAGCAGCTCAGTACACACTGTGCCATCTCATTATATGAGGATCTACTCTAGCGTATCAAAAATAAGATACAGGAAGCCTAAAAGAAAACATGACTGAAATTAAATGCAAACAACTGTGCATTTTATTTTAGAAATATTGATCTCCTGCAAAAGACTGGCATGTTTAATGAATATCCTTAATGATTTTACAGTAGAGAAAATCATCTATGAAAAGTAACATGGTTTAAAAAGAATGGTGTAATCTGGCACCCAGTGAAATCCAATACCTCATAAGCAACTAAAGTCAGTGCGTCAAAACTCTCTGGGAGTAAGAAGGCTGCAAATTCAGAAAGTGAAATAAAGCTAATTTATTTTAGCTTTAGTTTCAAAGTTGAATAAAATGCTTACAGGGGTGCCATGAAAATATTTCCCAAACTAATCTAATCCTGTTCATAGTAATTACTTTCTTCCTTTCAGGCAAAACATAGTTGACAGTAAGCAGCAAATGGTTTTTAGGGGATTTAATAGGGATGAGATAGCATTCTCAAAGAAAATTTTCATTACTTTAAGCTATACCTCTTAAGATTTTGTTTCAGGAACCATTCCAAATATGTTAGACAAAATTTAGAGAAAAGAAGATTGGGCTAGAAGTGATTAAGTAGGAGGGAAGTTAAATTAGTCAAAGATTTTGAGATTGGTGTTATCTTGAATCATGTTTTTTGGGGGTTCATAGAATTTAAAAATATCATACATGTAATGAAATATATACATTAAGAAAAATATATTTTCTAAACCACATCACAATCTAAGCAAAGTTTTGAGCATTATAAATACAAATTAAGGAATTTGTTTTTTGAAAACACAGTAACTGTGTAGTCCTGGACATAATATATTACAAGCTAGAAGTGATATCCTTCAAAAAATGCAAGTAGATAATTATTTTTCTGCACAGATAAAGGAAGAATCTGAAAACATGAAAATGCATTAGCAAATGTTTCTGAACCATGTCAGTTCCATTTACAATATGACAAAGAATATAAATTATAATTCTGCAAGCTTCTTCCGTGTTTTGGTATTGTCAATCTTGGCAAAGCACAGCCCTGGAGTACTTGTAGTATTTTATGTGGTCAAAGTTTCACCAGACCTCTGTCAAATTCAAGGAAGAACTTAGAAATCAATCTTTATTCCTACAGAAATATGGAAAACTATTGAAGCTGAAAAAAATTTGCTGCTAATGTTTTTCAAACTCTTGGATATACATGCAAAGAAATAATACACACATAGGAGAAAACTACAGAAATAGACCTTTCAATAGTGGAACATGTTTAGTCTTTCAATAGCTGTGGAATTTATAATATTATGCATTTTATTGACAGAACTATGAAGTTCAAAGCAATTAAAAGACTCATGATGGGTCCTTCAGCTAGATACATTGGTAGATAATTTCAAATTCAAGCCTTATAATAAATCACCATATTTTCATTACCACAGCAATATGAGAAAAATGTGGAAAAAAGGCTACTATTTTTTGCATTAAATTTAGTAATTTCCAGTGTCCAAAAAAGGAATATTGAATTAGATTAAGAAATATAGTTTAACCTTATTCATGTCATTTGTTTAAATTGCTTCCTACATTTTATTCCAACTCAAACTCTAACGTGAAAGAAGAAATAAAAACTTTGCAAAACTTTACTTTAAAATTAAAAAAAATTCAGGGCACTGTAAGATACATTTGAGAATGTGTCCTTGATTTTTACATTGTAAGTAAACATCTGAGAGGATTTCAGTTACCATCCATTGTAGGGGTAACAAGACAACAGGGATTCTGAGGATTAACAGGAGAAAGGAGAATATGGTGTTCTGGCCTGCAAAAAAAATGTGCTTCGTACAAGATTTTCCTTTAATTTGCTCAAGGCTATAAATGCTTAGGAAGAACCAATGCTGTTGAACACTTAATAATTTCTCTTTCTATTTATGCTTTCTCATAGTCCTCTTCCCTCAAGTGTAAAGGAAATCTATGACTTCCTAATTTCTTTTTGATAAATGTGATGATTTTTCTGAATTTGGTGAAACATACAAGACTCCTTAACATCCACAGGCCAAAACCTTACTTGGGGCTTGAAAAGCAGTAGCCATGTTGGAGAATTCCATGTGACAGAGAACTGTCAGCAACACCTACGTGCAGCAAGAACCAGTTTTCTAGAAATATAGATGAAAGGGCACAAACTGCAATCAATGAAAGCTTGGAGTGAGCTTGAAAACAACTTCTTTCACAGCGTAACTTTGTTAGAATACAGAGCAGGGGACACTTTGAGAAGGTCCAGCCTTATTGGCCTAGGTTTGTGTTTCCATGTGCTATGAGACTTGAAACTATAAAACAAAACCGTATGTCGTTTTAAATCACTGCATGTGACAATATGTTATGAAGCAATAGAAACTTACCTTCATTTGTTTGTATCTAAGTCAATTCCATTGAAAAATTAGATAATGAATTTTAATTCTTTCTAAAAACACTCTTGGCTATGAGTTTGATACTTGAAGGACCCATAAAAGGAGTGTAGTTCATGAAAGCATGATAATCGAGATTTAAATATAAATTAACAAGGAAATATGGACAAAAAATATGAGGACTGAGAAAAATTGCTGACGGTGAATTTGGGATAACTTCTTGCATGGATGCCCTAGTTCTAGAATGTCTACTGAGAAGTCTGGAGATTTGCTTTACAGCCACAGTCAGATTTATTCTTCCTGCATTTTGTCAGTGTCCCATAAACTCTTCAAAGACTTCCGATGGCCCTGGCAGGATGACCCTTTTAAACTAAGAGAATACTGGATCTTAAAGTTTAGTGCTAAATGTATTTCACTTTATCTAGAATTGTTTGTTTACTTACATTAAATTCTATCTAAAATTTCCTTGCAATATCCTATCGTTTAAATTTTGTTTAGTTTTCTTCAGTTATGTAAACAAGCCATAGTAATTACACATCAGTTAACATAGATGAGAATGTTCTTTCTTTCTCTTTATTATTTTTTTATTTTTGTTGTGATTCTGGAAATTAAACCCAGAGAGTATTAAGCTATATTCCAGCTATATGTATATATGCAGAGTCCACCAACAAAATGTGTACACACTTCAGGAAAAGGAAAATAGTAATTTTTTTAAGATGGTGCTACCGTCAAATGGCGCAAGGAACTAGAAGTTGTTGTGTATCACAGAAGACCCACTATACTGCTAATGCTTAGAGAAAAAAATTTCAAATTCATGGAAACCGACATCAATGACCAAGGTTACTCAAGTAGCAGTTTGCTGTACTAATAAATGACTTGAAGCTAATGGCCACCACTTAGAGCAGCTCTTTTAACTGTAGAGGCCAAAGGTTATGTGCATTAATCTCATGATATCTCAATAAATTTAGTATTAAAATATTTATACTGATTGTTTTCTTTTCATGAGCTCTCTACATATATATATATATATATATTATTTTTGAGACAGGATCTTCTTAAATTCTCAACCTAGCTTTGAACTTGTAATTTTCCTGTGTCAGTCTCTTAAGCTTTCAGAAGATTACCATCTTTTTTGGCCATATGCTGGCATTCTAATGACCACTTTTATGAAGCTAAATTTTATTTTTTTATTTTAAAAATATTGACTTCATGCTCACTATTTATTACATTGCTTATACATATGAGAACAAATTATTTTCCTCCAGTACAAGGGCTGATTCTTTTGCAAAGCAAGGACTCACAACATGTTGCTGTGTGTCTATCATTTTTTCTTTGTTACTATATGCTAATGCCATATCTCCTTCATATTCTAATAACTTGGCTCACTTATGTTGCCTCGTGATTTTTTCAGGAAAAAAGCTAACAAAAAGCATAAAACATTTTGACACTGAGATATTTGAGCTACTGTGTTTCAAGATTTTAAAAAATGAAAAGAATATAAATACCTTTTTATGGTCTATGTTCTTTACTTGAAATGAGTATTATAATTTAATAAGAAATTATCACTTCATCATTAAAAAAATCACATATCTGCTGTTTATGTATTCTTGCTTCTCCCATTACATATTTTTCACCATATCATTCTGCCTCCAATACTCGGGGTCTGAGATTCTATAAAATGCATGTACCTTAAACCCTGCTTCTTCCTAACAGCTCTTCAGGGATGCTGAAGGAAAGCAAAGTTTTATACATATTAAAACTAAACTGTGAAATACTAGTTCGAAATATAGATGAGAGTTGGGAAAATTATGGGAGAATAGGAAATGGGTTTCTTCCCCAAGATTTTAATTTAGTGATATTTTCTGTAAGGTGCCGGAAGCACTCATTAACATTCATATCATGGTAATGAGATTTATTTTTCAGACAGAATATAAATCGGGAAGAACCTTTGGGAACAAGCAATGGGCTGCTGTGGAGAAATACGGCAAATGTGGCTCTATGGCCTTTCCTTATTCAAACACACACTCATAACAGCTTTGACTGTGCCCTTCTTCCTTTACTTCCTTTTATTTTTGCTTTTATTTCTCTATCTCCTATGCTGCTTTCCTCTCAAATCCTCTTACTGCAGAGTTTCACACTGTACATCACAGTCTACCCATTAGTTATTAAACTTTTGTAGACTTTAATTTTTAATAAACACATTTAAATAATTAACATATATTCTAGTTCATTAAGATATGATTTTAGGTGTTTATCCGTGTGAATAATACATTAATATACTTTAGTTAAATTATTATTATTATTATTATTA
>PVJX010021859.1:0-31365 GCA_004027295.1 Dolichotis patagonum | reverse complement strand
AGACTTTATGGTAAGCATGAGTCCCCATCTCATAGCTTCGAAGTCTTTCAAAGTTTTAAATCATCAGTTGGAATGGTGTTATCCTGTTTTGTTTGACTATATCATACGTGATGATATGAACAGCTGTTTTGAAGAAAACATTATGACAGCTATTGCTGATTTAATATTATCCTTCTTAGAAGTCCTACCATGCTTTTTTGGTTCTATTACCGTTGGTTCTATCTACCACACTGTGTCTTATTGGAATTTGAATATGTGTGATAGTTCAAACAAATTTTTTTCTTTTTTATCAAAAATGAGATATTATGGTACCCATTGATCATTTTCTGTTATTTGGTTCAGAAAGCTCTTTCTTTCACTCTGTGCATGGCTTTATACTATTGTGTTGTTTGATATTATTGTAATTGAAACTATGCTCAACTATAGCAGAGTAAGAGATATGGTGTTAGATACTGTTGATGTCCAGTTGACTTAATATAAAGTACTGTGTTGCCTATGTTGTCCTGTTCTGATCTCCTCTGTACTGCCCCCTTTTGTTTTATTCTCTTTTAAATAAAAAAAAAATTCAGCCAGGAGTTTTGGCATCAACTGATCATTCCTACCTTAATAAACTATTACTACAGGGACTGAGGATTCAGCTCAGTGGCATAAGTGCCTGCCTGGCAAGTACATGGTCATGAATTCAATCCCTGGTACCAAAAAAATACCCCAAAAAACAAAAACAAAAAGCTATTACTACAGTAATTGTCATGTTGAGGTTTTTTTAAAACAATTGAGTATGTATGCTCTTTGTTTAGCTTCAGCGATCTCTCTAAGATCTTCGGCAGAAAACACCTTATTTTATTTGTTCAATAAATAACATTAATTTCTTACATATAAATAGTTCCATAACTAATACTTTTTATGACCTTAGATCTTTTGCTACTACTTATTTGCAGTTTCAGCTAAATGAACCACCAGAGATTAAGCATCACTAGCAGAATACATTGTTTGCTTTCAGATCACTTCAGGGAAAAGAAACTTACCTAGCAATACAGTACTTTTCTTGTCAGAATTACTCCCTTTGAATGAGGTAATCAACATAGTTTTTGTAGGGGATCTATTTTCTGTCATTGTTTTATTGAAGAGTCTTTTTGACACTGTTGTCATGACAAAGTATTAACTAATGCAGCATAAATGCAGTTTAATTCGGTATTAACTTGGTAGTTTGACAATTCCTGATCTGTTTAGGGTGCATGTCCGTGGAGACAAATCCACAGCTAGAGGAAACATGGACTTTTGCAGAGCACAGAGATAGCTCTGCAGTTTCACTGTATAGTCATAATGCAGAGTCTACTGGAAAAACAGGAACCTGTATATAGGTGTTTTTATTAAGACTGGGCAATGGTACATTTTATTTTATACTAAAAAAAACCCCTCTACTTTTACTCTTCAATCTAAAAAGATGCTTTACAGGGTGACTATTTTATTTCTACTATTTCTATTTCAATTCAGTTCTGTATAACATGTATTTGTTATACAAGGCTATTGAGTAATTATGTATTGTAACATCAATCAATCAGTAGGTCAGTCAGTCAGTCTGTATGTCTGTCTAAATATGATTATTTAAAACCTTTAACTTTTGAACAAATATTGGGAGGAAATACTTTTACTTTTAAATTCTACTTGCAAACATCTACATGAGATTGCATTCTGAATAATGGATCTTGGGTTTTGTAGAGACTGTGAAATTTTCATCTAGAGAAGATTTTTGCATTGGTTCAAGCAACCCACTATCTCCTCAAAGTCTATTTTCTCACTTGTGAAACAATAGATTAGATTATCACTATAGATTCTTATAATTTGAGAAAAGTTCTAGTTCAGTTTATACGTATATAACTGGTTCAATTCAAAATTATTCTTTTTTATTAGAAAATAATAGACTTTATAATATATGTTACACAAAAAGACTTAATTTGTGATTTATTGGGTTCCAGCTTAAACTCCTCATGTTCATATCCGCATAATGCTAACCTATATGGATAATGAAGATTTTTGCATAGGATTTTTATTGTGTGGGTTTCTGCTTTAAATTGAAAACAGGGCAATGAAAAACCATGATAGCCAATAATGTAGAAAATGACTTAATCTGATTAATCAGAATATAATGGACAGATGAACTGATGCAAACACCAGAATCTGATGGGACTTCTCAAATAAACTGCAGCATGTACCTGGTGGCTTTTCAGAAGGTTTGATGCATTAGTGGCGATGTCAGGAGACTTTACCGTAACTCTAGGCTTGAATATTGCCATCAGGACTCTACAGAGGACATCCATTTCACTTCAACTTATCTGTCAGAGCCAACAACATTGGGTACTGTGGGAGCCAGCCCCAAAGTAGCCCTGATCCACGATATTTTTAAGAAATTGATAGATTTTAAGAACCCTTAAAAGTTGTATTACAGATGATACCTGTTCACTGTAAAAAATTAAAAATTAGTAAATATATTCAATTAAAAATTCCATTGTCTCGAACCTTCAACCCCAAAGGAAATCACCTTTAAAAATCTGTAAAGTATTTTATTGAGATATGATTGGCATACAAAAAGCTGTGCTTATTTGATGTAGACAACTTGATGCATTTAGAGACAAGTATATAATATGCCTGTGAAACCATCACCCAATAAATATCGCAAACATATCCATCACCTCCAAATTTTCCTCCTGTCTTCTTTATTATTATTAGGACAACCCTACTGTAGGTTGGCTCCTCCCAAACTCACATTGAAATTTAATTTCCAGTGTAACAGTATTAAGAGGTGGGACCTTTGAGAGATTAGGTCATGAAGGTTCTGTTTTCATAAATGGTTTAATACTGTTATCATGGTTGGTTTAGTTATTGAGTAAGTGAGTTCCTGATAAAAATGATGACTTGAACTCCTTTCAACTCTCTGTCTCACATGTGCTCACTTGTCCTACTGTGTTATGTCCCAAGAGACCCACATCAGGTGTTGGCAATGTGCTCTTGGACTTTACAGCTTCCAGAACTATGAGCCAAATAAGCTATTGTTGTTTGTAAATTACCCATTCTGTAGTATTATAGTAGCAGACAGTGGACTAAGATGAGTACCTAACGTGAGTGTAGCCTCCTGCTATAGTAAATTATTAAGTAAGTACAGTATTAACTATAGGCACTGTACTGTGTGATAGTTACCAAGAATGAACTCACTTCACACAACTGAAATGTATTCTTTGACCAGTTTCTCTTTTTTTCCCCCTTCTCCAGATCATAGAAGCCTCTATAAATACAGTATAGATCTTTCTAGGCCTTTCTCTGCGTCACTATTTTTGATATACTATGGTTTAATAGTAATAATAACATATGGTATTATAATTTAACATTCAGTGCTTGACAAAATACAGATAATTTTACATCATTCTATGGAATGATATATGAAGTCTTTTAAAGTTACTCATGTAAATTGATAGTCCACTGATGCTCAGACCTGGGCCTTTAGTTTCTTACCCTAGATCAGGCTTGGGCAGTTTTCTAGCTTAAGTAGTGATCCCATCTTCACCTAAGTGATACGGTGTTTATCTGGTCTTGTATAAAGAGGTGGTGAACTACAAAGTTGGCAGCAGTGTGGTTTATCATCTGAAATGGGACATGTTGAGAGTCCTTGGTGATTACACTGGAATACCAGGTATGGACTTGGACTGTCTGGTTATATGATCACTCCAGAAGTTGATACCAGCACACTTGGGACCATTTAGTTTCCTGTTCTGCTCCCTGGCTTCTCTCTCTCTTTCTATTTCTCTCTTCCCTCCCTTTTTCCCTCCCTTTCTCTTTTTCTGAGACAGGGTCTTGCTATGCAGTTCAGGCTGGTCTGGACTCACATGTAGCCCAGGCTGGCCTTGAACTCATGTCTGTCCTCCTGAGTGCTGGGATTACAGGCCTGCACCACTGTGCCCGGCTTGGCTCCTCATTTTTGTTGGATGGAAAGACTGTGAATTTTGCTGTTTCTTGGCATGGACCTTAAATGAATTGATGGCTTTTGGCTTGCTTGCCTTTGATTTTTCTAAATATTCTTTCCTCCTTAGAGCATGTTCTCCTTATTTCTATGATCCCACGCTTCTAGCTTCTTCCCCGATTCCAGTATTGCCCTTTCATGATCTTTTGATGGATTTGTCTCTTTCAGTGTTGAATTTTTCCTTACCCAGCCTCAGTTTTGTGGCTGTAATTGCCACTTTTGTGTTGTTAAATGGTGGTCCTACATTTGAGATGGAAGGGGGGGGGTTCAGATGGGCTGGGGATGGGGACAGACCAAAGTGCTGTTTTGATCTTGTTGAGTTTCAGATGTCTCTGAAGATGTCAGATGGGCAGATGGAGTTGTCAAACTGGTTTGGACAGGACTGGTTTGGTCTACTGGTTTGGACAGGAAGGAAGTAGGTGATAAGAGATGCAGCAGTGATGCATTTTACCAGGCAGAGTCTTGAGCTCAGTTGAGAGACCAGGACTGAAGAGTCCTATTATCCTACCAGTGTGGTCGACTGTACAGTTAATCTTAATGACATGCTACAGATATTTGTCTTTGGCCTGAAGCCTTCTTTCTTATAATGCTCATTCCAAGTCACCATATCACCTGTAATGCCCCAGGCTGCCATTCCCTATTCATACCAGGGTGGACACATTATCATATATATATTTCATACTCTGTCCGCAGTTATTCAATAGCCAGTCTTAAAATTATATAGCTTTTCTGCCTCTATTGGTCTTCATCATTTGTTTAGCAGCTACACTATTTCTAATTGTACAAATGAATGCAGATTTGGGAAATTCTTGGTGTGGGATGCCTCCCATAAAGGTAAATTCTGCTAATGCTATTTATAGAATGTCTACTACAAAGTACCTTCTGTAAAGTGGTAGCTGTCACATACGTGTAGGTCCATGTGTATGTCTGTGTGCATACATAGCTGCATGTATTTGGGGGGTGCAGCTGTTCCTTCTAGTTGTCCAGTAAAGTGTCAACTAACACAGTGTCGGTAAGGTTTCTTTGAGGAGTACACTGGGCAGCAAAACTACAGCTTTTTTGCTATCCTAACAGCTTCATTTGTGTTACTCAAACAGAATTAAATTGGCAAGGCAAGCAAAGCTTAAAATTCAATTAATTTCATATTTGTAATAAAGAGTTCCTATCCTATTCAGTGTTAACCACAACCCTGTGGGCATATAAACTATATTGACAGTGTCTCATTAAACTGATAGCATCTCCAGTGAAATGTACTGGCACTAATTAGTCTGTGAAGTGCTTTGTGCTCCAGGATCATAGCGGCCATCAGGAGTATGGAACTGAGAGCAGTTTTCATGAAACCAGTGGAAGCCACAGCATTTATTAAATTGGTGTGATTTCACCATGTATTTGTGGAATTTCTCCTCTATGGAATTGCTCTTTGTGGAATTTATTCTTACAGAATTCCTCCACAATTCCTAGGCACTGTGCCAGGAAATCAGAATTAAGGGTGAATAACTTGTGATTCTTGTCATCAAACAGTTTCCAACTTGATGGGAGGAATAGCTGGACATGAAACAAAGCTCAAAGTGACTAAGTTACTGACATGAGAGAAAAGATATGATTATATGAATTGAAAAGTGACCATTTCCATGTGGTTGGTTTGGACAGGAAGGAAGTAGGTGATAAGAGATGCAGACACTGATGGATTTTACCAGGCAGATAACAGTCATTTGGGACTTGGAAACTAGAAAACATTTCAGTTAAAGTTAAAAACCATAGAACTAATTCAATTTTAACTGTGGTTTGCTTTTTAATGAGAATTGATAATTTTATTCTAAGATAAAATTCCCTCTGAACCAAGGCTCACTTTCTAAGAATGATGAATGTTCATTGGATATGTACCTATCACGTGCTATATGTCTCTATACATTCTTCCTATACTCTTTGCAGCACCTCTGCAGACTGGTTAGTATAACCCATATAATTCTGATGGCAGAAGTCAAGACTCGCTCTTTCTCTACCCGCTGGTAACCGGCACAGCTGGGCTTTACACCCAAGCCTGTTCAAGTTCATGTGTTCTACCACAGAATACTGCCTCTTCCTTGCAGATCTGTTAAAGCTGTGACTGCTAGCTGATAAAGATGAAACACTGGCAGGGTCCATGTAAATGATTCCGGATTAATTTAACCAGGTGTTACGTTTGGGCAAGTTTTGGAGCCAGATCTTTCCGGTATTTTGTTGACTCGGTAATCTGAGAGCTTCGGTGTTGGTTAGCTCCAGGGTGAGACAGCTTTGGCCTGCTCTGCTGCTCTATGCCAGAGAGTAGCTGGATCTTGGAAAATAGACCTCTATGCTCGGGAGAGTGGCGAGTCTCTGGATGATTCCATATGAGTTGCCCTAGGAGTGGTCAGCTTTGAGCTGGCCAGAGTAACTGACTGGCT
Organism: Dolichotis patagonum; assembly: GCA_004027295.1. Classification (NCBI taxonomy): domain Eukaryota; kingdom Metazoa; phylum Chordata; class Mammalia; order Rodentia; family Caviidae; genus Dolichotis; species Dolichotis patagonum. The sequence continues at coordinate 24,930 of PVJX010021859.1, read as the reverse complement.
CGAGGCTTGTGGCTCTACCCTGAATTACTCATGCTAAGCCTTTTGTAAAGAAAAATATTCTTTCCTGGGAGCAGCTAGAGCCACAGTAAATGATGTTATTCCTTGAGGGTCAGAAGACACTACTTGGTAGGGGGCTGTATTAGTTAATGCTTATTAGAATGCAGACATTTGCATAGACCGAGTGGGAGAATTAAATGGGGATGTTATGGGAATCACTACCCTGCAACCTTTAAGTTGTTCAAAGTGCCACTAATCTCTGCGGTCCCTCCAGGGATGTGATATTGTTTTTGGTTTACTATTTTACTAGGAAAAGGCAACTCTAATGGCTTCCGTTTCGCCTTTCTAACCATAATGGGCCTCACATTCAGGTTAAGGAACCAGCGGGAGAGTTCGGCCAAGTGCGAAATGTGTCTATGCTGATTATACATTCTGGAACAGGGAAAATGACAGCAGCATAGTTTCAGGGACCTACTAGACTCATTGTTGGACCTTTGCTAAAACTACATTAATCATTTGTCCTCCATAGGCCCCTACTCTTACTTGAGAGGCACAGTGACGTTTTGGATGCCCCTGGAATCAGCGTTGGTTCAGAATTAGTATCCAGTAATCCCTGAAACACCTAATCATTTCCTTTTTCCCTGTGTACAGTTACTCTAGAAAAGGCCTCAGGCCATTTTTCCATTGTCTTGTTCCTTCTCAGAAACCACATTCTCTGTTTCATCCTTGGAATCCACAGCTCTGCTGGAGCTTCCCCTCTCATCAAGTTCAAAAACACACCACCCTCTGACTCTGCTGTCATTTCCAACATAGATCCAGCCAGAAGCCCTCAATAGGAACATGCCACCATCCCAACACTGAACTGCACTGAAATTTTTCTGGCACCCAGGCAATATCTCAAACACAGGCAAAATGCAGTCCAACTTCCTGCCACAGCACAGAATACGGCACCTGGGATCCAGCAGCCAGTGCAGCCCTTCTCAACAGAAGTCTTCAGAGCTTCAGTAAGATGACGGCAGCATTTCCATCAGTACTCTGATTCTTCAGGTTCTGATCAGAGTCTCCTATGTAGTTTATAGTGTTCCAGGGCCACCTCTTCATGCAGTCTCTCAAAACTTTCCGAATTAATTCCAAAGGCTCTTAAGCAACATGGCCAGGCAATGTCACAGCAATGGCCCCACTCTCAGAACCAGTTTTATTGTAGTCAGTGGTTTGCAAGGAAATAGATTTAACACAGGACATATAATTTATAGGATTATTTTATAAAAGTCACCCAAAAAGTCAAATGCAGAAGAGTGCGTAAGATCTGTCAGCATGCTAGAGACCCAAAGAATTCAGCCAAGGTCCTGGATCCCATGACAATGTCCTCCATGGGTCCAGCCAGAGGCCTAGAGCCCATGACAATGTCTCTTGAAAGTCTGTGTCAAAGGCCAGTGGTGGAAGCTGGAAAGTCTGTGCTGGCAGGGTGTGTCATCTCCGTCAGAAGGCAGAGGGATTTGCTCTGGAGCCAGGAAAGGAGAACCTGGGCTCCTCCGGTAACAGCCCACTTTACAGGGATCTGCACTGGAGACTGTGGTTTAAAGAAATGGGTCTGGTATCAAATTGTCCAAGTGTGGACTGTGGTGGATTAATTAGTGGTCACTTTAAGTGAGAACCCCTGACCAAACTGAGTGATCACAGTTTGGGGAATGGAAGGCATAGAAGGAGAATAGGAGGGAAAGATGGGATGTTGCTGATTTTCCAGGAGAAGCTTGTCATGTCTGGTTTTCTGGATGTAAACTCGGCTGTTCTCTTCGGAGGAGAAGTTCAGGTCCTTGATATGGCTAAAGACAGCTGTGGTTCTCTTCAGGGGAGCCCTGGTCTTTGCTTTGAGCATCGCTCCTTGGATCCAGTGCAGATCCCTCAGCCTGCTGGCACAGATCCTTCATCCCACTGGCGCAGACTTTCCAGCTTCCATCACTGACCTTTGAGCCTTCTCTGTAAACATCCTTGATATGGACTTTCGTGAGACCCTGCCATGGGCTCTAGGCCTCTAACTGGGCCATGCAGGACATTGCCATGGGATCTAGGACCTTGGCTGGATTCTTGGGGCCTCCAGCACACAGACAGATCTCTTGTACTCTTCTTCATTTGACTTTTTGGGTGAATATTATAAAAGAATCATATAAATTTTATGTCCTGTATTAAGTCTGTTCCCTTGCAAACCACTGACCGTAACAGACGCTTGGGACAGGCCTGCCTGAGTGTGTGCCACTAGGTGTCTAAAGCTGTGACAACAGCGACTGCAAAGGAGCTTCGGTGCTGCTTCCTCCTGTTCTGGTCGGCTGTTGCACTGTGTGTCTCAAGCCCACAGCTGGGCCCTGTGTTTCTCGCCTGGGCTACTAACCTGGCCGCTGTGGCTGGGGATGACCATTGCCTCTTGCCTCCTGGTCTCAGCAGATCATGCCTGAAGGGCTGAGCTTTCTTCCATTTTATATGCAGAAAAGGTATTGCTCATTTTTAGAGAGGAATTGCAAACCTGAAAGATTTACGAGTTTATTGATCACTGACATCTATATCTCTAGGCAAAAACATCACGAGGTAATTGTTTTCAGTTTACCTTGTCTAGTCTCTCAGATCTCCACGGAAGGAGGCATATCTCTATCCTCTCTTATTTAATCCTCTGCAATATTTATAAATGGGAATGTCTTTCTTGCAGCTAATTTAAAGTTTGCATACTTTATTTGAATATCCATGTCTTTTTGTTTAATGGTCAGAAGAGATGGCTAATCATAATTTGTCCTTCACCTACGTGAAATTACAACTGAATTTTGTCCTAGAGGCAGCTCAGTGCGGTATAAGAACATGAGCTTGGGTGTGGGATCTGGATTTAAGACTGGTTCTGTCACTTGCCATCAGTTTGACTTAGAGCATACCGTTTAATTCTGAGTCAGTTTCCTCATTCACCTGGGGCAGTGTGACCTACTTTTCAAGTTAAGTATGCAGTGCCTCCCCCAATGACTGGCACGGAGTCTTCTTTCTTCTTGCTTTGCAATCCCCTGTAGGATAGATGCTCTCACGTAAGCCATTACACTATATGCTAGCTAGCAAGAATGAGGAACAGGGCACAGGAAAGGAACTTCTCTCTTCCTACCCAGAGAACTTCTAGAAGACTCACAGATGACTTCTGTCTTCATCTCATGGCCAGGCCCAACTGACTCCAAGGGAAGCTTTTGTTCTTTACATTTATTTGTATACTAGATGCCGCTGGGAAGTTCTAGTTGTGAGGAAGAAGAGGGGTATCTGTCATAGGTTTGAGTTCCTCAGGAAGCAGTATCTAAGGCAAAGGTCAGCTTGTAGGACTTTATTGATTGAGTGATGAGTGAGAAGTCATGCAGGCCCAATGACAGTCCCACCAGGCGCCCATGTGTTGCTCTAAAGTTAAGATGAGCAGGCCTTTCTGTTCCCATCTTGACCAGTTCCTGGGTACAGACTGGTCTGGGAAGGGATGTGACCTTGGGTAAGGTAGTTCTTGGTACTTGAGTTGACTCCTGTAGAGAGTGACAGCTAAGTCCTTCTCACAGCAACTGTACTAACAAGTAGTTGGTAGAAGGGGTTCTGGGCACTGTGTCTCCTCATGTGTTACAGGGAGAATAGAGGGCCAACATTTCTCCCACGCTACAGTAGAGGTTGGTGGTAAGGCTCAAGTAAAATAAAACATGAAGGGCTTTTGTAAAATGACTGCTGGCTTTTGGTATGCAGCTAGTCAGCCTTTGCTGTGGTGGTAGAATTCCCCAGGTTTTTTCAGGACGGTAGGTGGCAAGATATTTTTCTTCCAGAGGTTTTTATGGGACTTAAGAGTTGGCCACCCCTGGTCTAATGATCAAACTTTGGAAATATTGTATTGCAAAATCTTAATTTCTACTATGTGTGAATCAAAGTATAGTCAATTTCTCTTCTGATGATTTATATTAGAAAGGATAGTATTGACACTGATTTTATCTTTGGTTTTCCCCAAAGTAAAACTATAGAAAGTGCTTTCTATATGTAAGATTCTGTTCTATGATAATCATTTCTTCTGTTAACAAATGTGTTAGGTGGAAATTTCCTCAAATAAGATCAAACATGAGAAGCTCATTTGTTAGATAGACACCCAGTGGCACACACTTAGGCAGGCCTGTCCCACACATGTAAGCCAGAGCTCCTCATCTGAGCTCTGAGCAGTCTCCTGGTCAGAGTCTTGGTTCCCACTTTCACCCACTCTGCAATCTATTCATTACAGTAGCCAGAGTGAGCCTTTGCAATGTTTATACCCATCTCACCACTCTGTTTACTCTCAACCCTCCAGTGTTCCTCAGCGTATTTACAGTGGAAGCCAAAGTCTTTGCCATCCCTTGCCAGGCCACACATGCTTTGGCTCCTCCTCATCTCTGTGACCTCATTTCTGCCCTAGTCATTTTGCTCCAGGAACTCTGGCCTGTCTGCTGTTTCTCAGGCCAACCAAGCAAGCGTCTGATGTACGACTTTGGTTCTCGTTCTTAGTAGGGCCTGAAACACCCTTCCCTATATGTGACCTTGGCTTACTCTTTCACTTCACACAGGTGTGTGTGGCCCAGTCATCTTGTCAGAGACCTTCCCTGATCTTTCTATCTGAAATACCAGCACTCATCACTCTATATATTTCACATTCTACTTTATTTTCATTTATAGTTCTTATTACTACCTGAAATTGAGTATTTCATTGTCTATCACTCATTATCTCTCCCTCCAACCGGCATTTGACTGCAGCATTTGAGACAGCAGGAATGTTCTTTGCTTCTGGAAGTGTGTTAGACTCTTTGCACTGTCTGAGACAAACAGTTGTCACTGGCAAGTTCAAGGAAGAGATTATTTTCACTTACTATTTCAGGGAGTTTAGTCCATGTAAGATTGACCGGCTCCAAGACAAACATAGCATGGTGGAGGAGCATGGCAGAAGAAAGTTGCTCAACTCATAGTAGCCAGGAAGTGTGTGTGTGTCCAGGTGGGGGACACACAGACAGACAAAAGGAAGAGGAAGAGGACTAGCAGTGGCAGCCGTGGACAAGAATACAATCTTCTGGGTTTTCCCCTGGTGACCTACCTCATCTAACCAGGCCCCTCCTCCTGAAAGCAAGTTTATCTATGAATTCATCAGTGGGCCAATCACTGATGTATGTCATATCCCCATGATGAAATCATTTTCCAAAAGCACCACCTCTGGACACATTGAGACTTTAGGGGCACAGTCTAGATCTAAATCATAGCACAGAATATCTTCAAAAGAGTTCCTGGCACCAAGCAGGCGCTCAGCAAAGTTTTGTCAATCAAGGAGTGAATGCACTAATTTCTGGGATATGATGGTAAGACAGCCATGAATTGGGCCTTTGTAGAATAAACAGTCTGCAACCAAGGTCCATTCTAACACAAGTTACAAAGTATAGATCTTTCTCTTTGAATATATTATAATAATAAATGTTGATACCAGAGTTTCTAATATTGAACAACCTAGCATTTCTAGACAACCGTTCCTGGTCATGACATACAATTCTTTTAATATACTGTTCTTAAGATACAGTTCTCTATGATGTATTTTATTTAGTATTTACAAGTAAGAATGGTTATCATAGTTTTCTGCTCTTTGTGCTGTTTTGATAACCATAGGGATTATCATGGTTATGCCAGCCTCATCGGAGAAGTTGGGATGCTATTTCTGTGTTCTAGAGCAGTTTAACATAGGATTCCCTAGTTTGGTTAGAACTCGCCCAAACAACTGCCTGGGCTTGGTGCCTTCATGTTAGGTAGAAGTTTGATTATTTTTATAATTTTTGTGGTTATTGCTCTATTTAATTATTTTGATTTTCTTGAGTCGGTATTTTTGATTCTGTTTTCTGGAAATGATTTCAGTTTATGTAGATTTTCAAATATATGGAGTAAGCTCCCGAAATTTTGTATCTATACTTCCTAATCTTGCTTTTTTGTATTCTCTTCCATTGACCTCCATCAAGCTTTCCAGTTTTATCTCCTTTATTGTTTTTTAAAAACGTTTGACTTTACCCATCCAGTCTACTTTCTGTAGTTTTAATTGTTTTACTCCTTATTCACTGGAGTCTCTCTTCTACCTCAATTGCTAAAGACAGCTTTATTCTTGGATGCTGTTTTTATGGCTGCCCACCTCCTCGCCCTGTAAGGCCTGGGGTGCTGTACACTCTTAACTTGCTTGCCTTTGAGCTCAGCACCCACATGGGGAAATTTGGTGCAAATTTTATGGTTTTCACACATGAACAAGGGCCTTTTAACTGCCATCTAATTATTAGTGATGGGATAAAGGGACAGTGAGGTGACAGAGGGGTGCCTATAATTGGTTCAGCTTTTCTGCAGGAGGCCACTTATTGAGTATTCTGAAGACTTCACTCCTGCTTCTTATATTTGTTTGATTCTAATCTTGGGTTTTAAACTTTATTTCAAGACAGGTTTTTTTCTAAGTTGCTAAACTGCTCAGACTGGGCTTGAATTTGTAACCCTTCTGCCTCAGCTTCCCAGAGTGCTGGGATTACAGGTGTGCATCACTATGGCAAATGGATTATTTTGTAATATGATTTATTTATAGGCCTTTTTTATCACACAGTTTTTGGTTGGGGTTCCATGTAAATTTAAATTCTTTGTTTTCTGTTTTTAAATATATCATAAAAATTTTGGTGTGCCACTAGTATCATTTCTTAGCACTTAATTTTTAGTCAAACAAGACTTTTGTATGATTTTGTGTGTGTGGAAAAACCTCTAGAAACCAGAAAGACAATTATTTTCTTGTTGTGTCCTTATGGGCCTCATTTAACTTCTCTGTGTTTTAATTGACCGTCTGGGAGAGATAGAAGTGGTGAGTTCTGCCCAAACTAGAAATCTTTCCTCACTCAACAATCATCTGCCTCAGCTCAGCAATTTCAGGGCAGAAAGAGCTCTTCCCAGGCTTGGCTAGTTCCAATTCACACAAAATGTTATGTAAGAAAGTAACGTGAAAGTAACCATGTTTCATTTGCTAAAGAAACTATTCTAAAGCTCAGTGAATGAATGTCATTGTCATTATTTATTGGATGGCACTGGGAGTTGAACCCAGGGCTTTAGTGCTAAGCTACATGCCTAACCCCTGCTCCTTTGTTTGTTTGTTTGTTTGTTTGAGACAGGGTCTCACTATACAGTTCAGGATAGCTTTGTACCCACTTAACTCAAGGCTGGCCTTAAACTCATGGTGATCCTCCTGCCTCAGACTCCTGAGGGCTGGAACTAGAGGCATGCACCACCATGCCTGGCCTAACCTTTTTAAAACTTTATTTCAAGATAAGCTTTTTTTCTGAATCACTAAATTGCCCAGGCTGGGCTTGAACTTGTAACCCTCCTGCCTCAGCTCCCCGAGAACTGGGATTATAAGTGTGCATCACTATGGGGAGTGAATTATTTTATAATGGGATTTATTTATAACAAATTTTTATGCTTTCAAAATAGACTTTTAAAAATGAACTAAAAAAACTAGGAAATATTTCCATGTGAATAAAGAGCAGTAAGATTCATCTTTAAATCTTAATCTCATAAGAAAAAAAAGAATAAATTTTTAACTCAAAATAACCTAGATGTTTAGCACCTGAACATTTAAAGTGGAAACAGGGACTTGGTTAGATGTTGTGTTTTCTCTCCTGCTGTTTGGAGTCTGTATTTGTCTGTTTTCTGTGCTATAACAAAATACCCAAGACTGAGCGTTAAAGAGAGCATAGATTCACTCCTTATAGTTCTGGAGCTGGGAAGTATTATGTCAAGAGTCAGCATTTGCAATCTTCCTGCATCATCCCGCGTGGAAGGCACAGGGCAGGTGAGGGTAAAGCAGGGAAGCAAGAGGAAAGACTCACTTTTATTGATTTATTTATTATTTTATTTTATTTTTGTTGGTGTGAGGAACTGAACTCAGGAACTTAATGCTTGCCAGGCAGGCGCTTATGCCACTGAGCCAAATCCCCAGACGCAAACTCATTTTTATAACAAAGCTGCTCTTGAAATACTTAACCTACCCCATGCAGTAACAGCACTGGTCCATTCAAGGGCAGGGCCCCAAGTGCCTCTCACTAGGCCCCGCCTCCCCACACTATCACAGTAGGCAGTGAGTGTACAGTAGAGGAACTCTGAGGAATACAGTACCACGGCAGAGGCATTTGAACATGCCAGAATAGGAGTTCTTTCACGGTTACGTAACTTAGGCCCTCTGATGTTTGAGTGCTTGGGATTATGTGACTGCACAAATCCAGAGTTAATCCTAAAAAGAGAGTGATATAAAATCAGTGAAAGATTTGCACTGTGTTCCACTAAATCTTATTAAAGTATCAGAATTTATTACTAAAGGAGGCTCTGAAGTTTGTACTACATATACATTGAGAGAGAGGAGAGGAGTAGAAGAGAGGAGAGGGGTTGCTTTCCTAAGAGGACTGCACTGGAGTGATTGGTTATAAGACCTGTAATTTTTTTCTATCCTCTCTTCATTTCCCAGCAAATAAGCGTGTTTGTAACAGTGGCAATCTGAAGGCCATTTCGTGGTTAAAAATTGAATACATAGTGATTAAATCATTCTCTAAGATGAAGCGTAACAATTATAATTCCTTAGGGAAATGCCTTAAATGTTTTCACATGGAATAATTGCAAGCTGGCTGTAAATAGGGAAGGATAACCTGAAGGGATTTTCATAGAAACACAGTAAAGGGATAAAGAGTAAACTGCACCGCTGCTCGTGTGTGGTGTGAATAGCGACTGGACTTTTAGGAAGTCTGCTACTATTGTGTGAATAGATGGTTCATTCTTACCTCTGAGCAACTGACATATGAAAGTTCAAATCCCATACTTATTTATAGTTCTTTGGGCAGTAGAAATAGAAATATCAGATTTGGTTTTTTGGGTTTTATGTAAAATTTAAAGTAGTACTAGCATAAAATTTTCTGCTCATGAATTAATACTGCTGTGGCAAAGAGAAGTACTGAAACTACACCCAGGATTTGGAGGCAGATTTATTTACATCGATGGGCACTGATCAGGATCACTCCCAAAATATCAGGCCCTGATCTCTGGTGGTCTGAGGTTTCTCCTGGATAAGCAAGCAGGAAGTACAGAGGCAGAACGGCTTGTTAATTGGAGGTTGGTTTATACAATGTGCATTATAGTGACCAGCTGTTTCTAAGGGACAGGAGCAACCAGAGCTGGAATAGGGACTATTACCTAGGCGACTAAGAGACTGAAGTATACTGGCTGAGGGGGGCAACTTGTGCAGTAATACTACTGAATAATAAAAGTAACAGTGTGTCATATCAAGTGCTAATGTGCCTGCACTGCTCTGACTGGTTAAAGGTGGAATGGCCCCAATAACCTAATTATAGATAGCTATTATTATCCCCACTCTATTAGCCCAATTTGTGTTACTCTAATGCAACCCGATGAAGGCTACTTGATAAAAAAAAAGAGGTTTATTTTGGCTCGTGATTTTGGAGGTCTGTGGCTAAGAGGCTGTGCCTGGTGATGGCTTTGCTAGCAAAGTCCCAGGGAGATTTAGGGCATCACATTGCAGGACACAGGAATGCCCACGTGTGAAGTGTCCACCTTCTAATCTGTCTGTCTCCTTCTTCTTATAAAGCTACCAGTAACTCAGTCCCAGGGATTTTAATTAGGATTAGATTTTATCTAATCCTAATCACCTGCTCAAGGCCTTGCCTCTAAGCACCATAGTCAGATTAATTTTCTACTCTCTTAATATCTCACAATGCTGATTAATTTTCAATGCTTGGGGAATACACTCAACTATATCCAAACTGTACCACCCACCTTACATATGAGGCATAGGAAGGGTAAGTTTCCTGCCCAAAAATACAGCTAGAAAGTAATGGGGCTGGTGCACGTGTTGAACGGTTTTTCCAGTAGTAAAGATAGATGTGCACTATCACTGAGCTATCTGGTAACTTTCTTGTCTGGCCCCTTCTGTGGCCCATGAATAGCATGAGATTTTGTATAGTGTGGTTTGGGTAAGAAAATGTAGCTTATTTTTGTGGGATAGGAAATATTTTCAGATAATTGCCTCATATTGGTATTAAAATATTACCACCAGTCTTAAACTAAGTGTTGAAAACGTTTGCACAAATTATGGTAGTGTCCCTCCCCATCACCTGACTGAAAATTTTGAGATATATATGTAGACAGTACAGATCAATTACTGAGGTTAGGGAATCCTGAGGGGTTGTAAATAATTACTGCATCAGCTTGGGCCTTTGTCCATTTATTTCTGCTAAGTTTATCTTTGCTGAGGTGCTTTAGGGTTCCTTCCCTCCTTCACTGCCCACCCCATCCCAGCTCTAGCTTGCAAACTGCTTACTAATGAGAACAGGGTTTCACACCTACACGCCACCGTGTAACCTGTGGTGAAGCCCACACGCCTCCTTAGTAAAGGGAAGATGAGGTTAGAACTACTGAGAAGATTAATAAAATAATCTGGGTAAAGGGCTTAGTGTCCTACCCAGCGCATAGCAAGAGCCCAGTAAATTATAGTTTTATTGCTCTCGGTGACCATTAGCTTGTTCTTGCAGTTATTCCACAAGGTAGGAAGGTTAATGTATGTATGTCTGCACATATATATTATGCAATCAGTAAATAATAATGAGTAAAAGTCACATTACACTATATCATGTCCCACATGGAAAACGTTTTAATACAATTCTTGGGAAATGTCATTCAGTGACCTTATATCTTGTCTCATGAAGAAAATTATTCATATTCTGTGGCAGCTGATGTATATGCATTTTTTATTGTTAAAGATGTCATGTAAGTATGTAATAAAATAGTGTATCTTATTGCAAACAGAAACTAAGCTTAAGCCTAGATTTTAATCTTTGCTCTTCAGTCTTCCCTTTAATGCTTTAAATAAGCCTCAGAACATAACAAATAGTTTTCTGTGTTACCATGTGGTTAATTTGTGTATAGCTTTTAAAGCTCTTTCCTCATCTATGGCAAATTATATTTAATTTAGGAGCTTACCTAACTAGGTAAGGAGGTAAAATAGATATACATGTTTTCTCAATCTAATCTTAAAAAATTTAGTCAAGTGTGGATAGCTAGCATTGCACGGAAGGAAATGTGACCACGTATAAGTAGCTACAGTTTGTGTAAGTGAAGGCTACCTTGAGTCAACTGTAATAATTGGATGCACTGAAAAATTCTGAGGCTCGATTTTTTTAAAAGTGAGATTAAAATGGCTCTGAAGCAAGGCCAGCAGATTGCTGTAGCTGCTGGTTTCAACAGGAGCCTAAAGAGAATTCTTTCTGTGATCTGTTGGCCATTTCAGAACTTTGGAAATGTAATGGTCAATTCATCAGAAAGAAATAGCAGGTGAGTGTGGTGCACTTTCGGAGGCCCGCAGGAGAGAGACCCTGGTGCATCGTGACCTGCACTGTGCAGTTGACTCGGGGTGCCAGGAGAACAAGGAGCTCCTCCCCTCTCTGGGGGGTGGCTGTGAGCCTGCTGGCACTCGGGCTGAGAATCAAACATCTCATGTCGTCTTTCCCTCGTCCCGTGTCCCCCCACCCTTAGCAAGTGGGAGTCAGTTAAGTAAACATCTTGTGAAAAGATTGGCTATGTTATTTAGTATGAGCTCCCCATATGCAAAGATAAGGACAACCATTTGGAAGAAAACAAGAGACAAGATGACAGATAGTGAAGATCTCTGGTTGTCTAGTTTTGAAATTTATGCTTTCTTATGTCCCGTTTTGTTCTGTTTTGTTGTGTTTAATTTTACCCCCTTTAAAATAAAATTTTTTTTAAAAGTGAGATTAAAATCATTCACATTTTACAACCCTAAAAATGACTTTTTTTGAGAAAGGGTCTTACTATGTAGTTCAGACTAGCTTTGAACTCACTATGTAATCTAAACTGGCCTTGAACTCATGGCAATGCTCCTGCCTCAGCCTCCCAACTGCTGAGATTATGTGTGTGCACCAATACACCTGGTTTAAAATGACTGCTTTTCTTTTTGCATAGTATAATCTGTAGAGCTATATATCAACATACAGTTGTAGTTGAGTCCGCACATGCTATTTTGTATTCTACTTTTATCTTTACTATAAGCAAATCTAGGCTTTAGATGAAAAGTGTGGGCTTTGAGAGAACATTTCATTCTGATCCCCTCTTGTGGAGTACTGTCTTGGAATCTATTTTTGTTTCTCACACACTTGTTTCTGCTAAAGAAACCAAAGAACAAAGAGAAGAAGAGAGAAAGAGAAGAGGATGAAGAACCCCAGCTGATGTTCTTGACAGTTGTTCATTCTGACTTCTTGTTGGGCAATCAGATACCATAGAACCAAAGAGCAGGGGGAGGAGTCTCTCAAGAGAGGAAGAGCTGAGTCAGGCTGCGGTGGGCCTGGTGTCGGCCTGCTGATGAGGGTGGTGATGATCCTATGGTCCTGTTCTGATGGACGCGTGGGAAGGCAGTGTCAGACGGTGCTCTGGAAGGCTAACCTCTCACGGCGTGAGTCTCCTCTGGGATGGCTTACTTGGTGGTTTGGTGGAGGAGGACAAACCCCTGGGATGGGCTTTGTCCCACTGGAGGTGAAGAATCGCCCTGAAAGCTGGATGTTTGAGACTGTTTAGGGAGATTAAGGACTTACTGGCTTCTTCTGTGAGTGCCGGAGAGAAAGGTGGTATGAGTGCGTGCTGACATGCTGCAGGGAAAATTAATACAGCTGAGACCCTGTTTACTTGGCTAAATACCATGGATGGGGGAGACAGATGGATCCTATTTCAGTCCTATTGCTTGTGCCGATGTCTGAGTGAATAAAGCCAAGGTGCACCAGTTACTTGGGGCTCTTTGTCGAAAGGAGAAAAGAGATCTCAGTCCCCCACATTTTAGCCTATTTTTTATTATATCTTTGTCATCCTTTGGCCAGTTACAAGCTTTAGGTTGGCCCCCTTCATCTAGCTACTGTGAATACCTTGGTAGAAATTCTGGGGACTTCTTGTTGGATGTGTATTGGTATCAGATCAAGAAGACAATGGAAACCTGTTTTTCGGGACAAAAGAAATCAAGTTTTGGTTGAAGAAGCACAAACTGAAAGGCCCCTGACTAAAAAGTCCAGCTGTAGAACTCAGCTGATGGATGAGTACCCGGACTGACATCCTCCCAAGCCACATCCCACTGCTCCCCAGAGGCCATCCAGGGTATTGCTACGTCTCTGAGGTGTCCACGCTGGGCTTGACCTTGTCATCTTCCTTCCTCAGCCTCCCTGTCCACTGCCTGCAGCTTTGTCCTTCAGTGCTAAACCTCCAGCAGGCTGTTTTCCTGTGCTCGAGCACCTGCCAATTTCTTTGAAAATATTTTACATTTAAATTTGGGACCTAAGGCTGGTTTGCATGAGCATTGTGGTTTTCTCTTTCTACTTAACTTCCATAATTTTTCCCCCTGAATTTCTGCACTTAATAAATTTTGCAGAAAATGTAGCTACTTCAGTTCATTTTTTAATTGCTGGAGGTTGAAAAGAGGGGTTTTTTGTTTCTTTAATAACTCCAGAAATTGTCTCTCTCTTGCACGTTTGAAAAAAATCGGTTGAATGAATGGTACTGATGTTGACTCTGCATCTTGGGGACTGCCCTCTGAGAAGTGCAGCAGTGTGTAATTGACAGCACTGACCATATGACCTTCATCACTGAAGTCGAGATCCGTGGCCCAACCAGCTGTTACCGCTTTGCTTGGAAGAAGACTTTGGAAGCTCAATAATCAACCGGGCACTGGCATCCTTCTTCCAGGTGCTGTAGTAGAAAGCGGGCTGGGGCAAGGAAAACTGGCAAGGAAAAGCTAAAAGAAGGATCAGCGTGGATTGGGAGAGCGGACAGTCTGGAGGGACCTTGAGGAAGGACTGCCAAGTCAGCAGGATGCAGAGCACAAGGAGGAAGATAAATCTTGAGACTTAAAGTGATGCAGGCATTGGGCTCTTGATTGGACACTCGGTGGAGCCTCTACACTGGACGGAGGTCAGTGGACTCTCCTCTGGGCAGGTGCAGAACTCGCACATGGTGGTGATGTTATGGCATTCTGTTCCTTTTGCACAGGGAAAGCCTTCTCTGGGGTGTAATTTACAGAATTCTCAGTTACTGTGAGTTCCATGCTCAAAGGTTGAACAATAAGTAACTTTAGTCAGGTTTGGATGCTGAGCGGGAACCTGCTCTGGGTGTGGAAACATCACCTCAGGGTGCCATGCAGGTGGAGTACAACCTTCTGCAGAGCTGCAGAAAGCGGCCTCTGTGGTGGGCATTGCAGTTGTGGGGCACGCCAGGTGCCCATGTCAGCCTGGGACCCTGGCGGATGGATGCTGGCTGCTTGGAAGTCTCCTGAAGCCCTGCAGTGTGAGCAGCAGCCTCGTCAGGTGGTTCTGGAGGCTGAGCAGGGGTCTCCTACAGCGTTGGCGGAGGTCTAGCTTTTGTAGAAAATTGTGGAGTTCTGGTAAACTCTGGGTCCAAAGGTCGAAGTGTGACCAGATACAGGTTTGGATGTGGAAGCCTTGCCTCGGGTGCTTGGAAGAAGACATATAGACTTTCAGCCTCTGTACCTGGGTACTGGAGTGACAGTGACTTCCAGATCCAAAAGATGAAACATGATGCTGGGCACCTTTGGCTGCTGAGTTTGATCCTGAGCTGCTGTTGGAACTGCAGCCTCATAAGGGCTTGGGGGATGAGCTAAGTCTCATTGCATGACTCATTTGGAAGCTGAGATGGGACCGCTGACTGAGTGGGGGAAAGTTCACTTCCTCTGGGGACTCTGCAGAGAGAGATGGTTCCTCTACATCAGGGAGTTCTGCAGGCTGAGGGGGTCATCTGCTGAGCCGAGCTGGAGCCATCTCATTAGGTGGCTCTGAAAGGGAGCTGCAGTCTCCTGGGGAGGGGGTGGGGTATGTGCCTGGAGATGATTCTCTGTCCTCAGGAGGCCCTGAATGCTGAGCTGAAAATGCGGTTTCGGTCAGTGGAGTAGAAACAGCAGCACCAGTGCCTGGTCCCTGAATGCTGAGCTGGGAGCTTTCACAGGACTGGTGCAAGTGCAACACCGGCTGGGGACAGCGTTGAGCTCTTATGCTGGCCTGAGAGTTTTCCTTGGGCAGCTCTGCGCGCGGCCTGACCCGGGGCCCAGTGATGGAATGGGAAAGGTTCATTCTAAAGGGCACAGGTTGGCTGCTGAGGTGGAACCTCTTGCTTGTCTGTGTAAACTGCTCAGGGGACACTGAGGACTGAGCTGGGGTCTCCCGCTTGGTTGAAGTTTCACTTTCCACACCATTTATCACCTCTAGAGGCTTAGTAGTGACGCTGTTTAATGCTGAATGCTGAACTTGAGCACCGCATACAGGAGAAACTGTTCCCTCCTGAAGCTCTAGAAGTAGGCAGTGATGCCAGGAGGAAGCTCCTGAGGGGTGGGTGTGTTTGCAGACGTTCAGCACCAAGCTCCTGCTGGGTGGAAGAAGGTTCAGCTCCTCAGTGGTTTGCGGATGATGACCCGGGGTCTCCTGCTGGGTGAAGATGATTCACCCTTCTCAAAAGTCTAAATTCTCAACCTTGGTCTCCTCTGGGTAGGAGAGGTTTGCTTAACCTGAACAGAGTCTGAAGGTTGAGCTCTAGCCTTCTTATTGAAACTGCAAGGGTTCCACCACTTTAGAGGACTCCAGAGGCAGAGTCGAGGTCTCTGGGTTGAGTCACAGAGGCTCCATATCATTTATTGGGACTGAGGGTTGGACTAGAGTCTTGTGGTGGACTAGGGACATTCCTGCCTCTGCAGTAGGTTCTGGTGTTACTATAAGCTGCAGGTCTGGAGGTGTAATAGTCACATTAGGCAGTGTGAGTGCTTAGCTTGATGTGGCCTGGAGTTGAAACTGTTACTTCATGATTCTCTGAAGATGAAGCTGGTTGTTCTGGCTACACTGGAGAAGGTTCCACCTTCTTAGCATACTCTGGTGGCTGAGCTGGGGCTCCCAGGTGCCTTCCAGAAGGTTTTTTTCTCCCCAGGAGCCTCAGAAGGATGAGCTGCCTGCTCTTTGTCATGGAAAGAAGGTTTAGTCTCCACAGGAGGGCTGGAGTCTGAGCTGGGATCTCTTGTTGGTTTAAAATGTCTACCTCTTCCGAGAACTCCCTCTTGTTGGGTTAAGAAGTGTTTCACTTCCTCTGGGTGTTGTGTGAGTTGACCTACAGCTTTCTGCTGAGATGAACAAGATGGGATGTGAAGAGTCTGGATTCTGAGTTTGGGCCTCCGGTTGGAATTGAGAACATCCCATTTGTCAGACTTCTGGAGGTGGGGACCAACCCCTGCGAGGGAGCAGAGGACCTCAGGTCATTAAACCCCTCCATGGGGGGGGGGGGGTTAGGGTCTGGAACAGTTCTGGTGGAGATAGGCAATGACCAGCACTTGGTGGGCCCTAGGGTCTTGGTGGTCTGTGGGGCCTGGTGACTGTTGCACTCTGGACATGGGGCCAGCTGTATTAGTAGTCACAGCTGTTGCCAGGCAAGGAGTCTGGAAGCCTGGAGCCGTAGCAGGAACACGATAGGAGGTGACCTAAATGACCTGGCCGGTGGGATACAGCACGGTAGTCTGTGGAGCCTAACCTTTCTGGCAGCTTCTTGCTCCGGTGCCTTGGCAAGCATGTGTGCTCTGCCCCACCCTTTATTTACAACATTTTAAAAAACTTTTATTAGGATCAGGCCCAGATAGGCTTGTGTGGGGGTCTTTCCCCACCATAACCAGGCCCAACTGCCTCTCCCCAGCAGAGGTGACAGTGGCCTTTCACAGGGCCACCTCCCCATAGCACACAGCATGTGGGCCTCAGATGTAGGTCCTGGTCCCAGCTTCCAGCAGCCCATGTAGTGGGAAGGAGCAGAGCTGTAGGTCAACTCTCACAGCACTCAGAGGGCTTGGCCTCAGGATGCTCAGAAGTGCTAGATACTCACTTTTAGTCCGTAAAGGTTACTGAGAGTTGATGCTCATGGAAATTCCAGTTAATGACTGCAGAAATCAAAGTTCACTGGAAGGATCTGGAGCCTTCTGTGACTCTACCCAGGCTGGAAGGCTGACACCAGTCAGAGCCACCGCTTACAAGTAAATCAGGGCCTCTGATAATTCAGCGAGGATTTGTCGGGGTCTTAGCCTTCTGTGTTCTAGGGTATTATGTTCCTATTCTGTAACATTTTAAATTATTTTTTTTTTTTGGTCTTTTTTTTTTTGCTATTTTCTTTTTTGGTACCGGATATTGAACTCAGGGACTAATGCTTACCAGGGCAGGCACTGTGCGACTGAGTACATCTGATCCTAAATTATTTTCTTAATGGTAAATCTTTATGTAGCTGTAAACTTAACTAGCAAGCAATTAAGTTTTTACATAGCACTTTTTGTTAAATGCTTATGATTAAAATTATGAAGTAAAAATATACTAATAAAGCTTTTGCTATATAGTACTGTATTTTGAAAAATATAATATTTTACTGTAGCATGGTATCGATTGTGTGTAGCCAGCTTTGCCAGCCATAACACACATTATGAGCCCAGATTTCAGTGAGGAAATGGAAAAATAATTAAAGCTAGACCTGGTTGTTTGAGCTTCTATGTTGGATCCAAAAACTCTTAAGACAGCTGGTCCCTAAAGTCCAGGTTAAAATCATGTTATTCCCTTCCCTTTGAACCTATTCCCGCACCGATTCTGCAAGTGGAAACTGGTTACGATTGACCTTGTATATGTTATAAGTTTGTGAAACACTGACATTCTTTTGCTCTTTGTGCTGACTTTTTATTTGATTTCTGCAGCTGTAAGCTGACCTTGCTTGTCGATCTGCAGAGAATGAGGCAGGCAGGGGTGAGACATGAGGCTTCAGTTCTCATGGAATGGTAAACGCCACAGCTGAGTCCACTGCCTAGGAATGCTCTGGGGGGCTTCTAGGGGTCAGGAAGTATGTGGGAGGGTGGACAGAGGGGGTTCACATGCCAGTAGTGTTCGCACTGATCAAATGCTGTCTTTTGGTGGGGTGTACTGGGGATTGGATGCAGGGCCTTTGCACTCAGCTATATCCCTGGCTTTTTTTCTTAAAATTTTGAGACTGGGTCTTGCTAAATTGCTGAGTTGCTTGTGCTGTGATCCTCCTGCCTCTGCATCCCAGAGCGCTGGGATAATGGGCCTGGCTTCCTTTGCCCATGAATATCCTAACTTTTACATAGACACTGGCTCTCCTACGCAGTGTTAGTGGGGCTGGGGCAAACAAGGACATTTTATCTATGCTTCAATGTCAGGCTCTTATCAGTATTTGTATTTTTAAAAGGCAATCAGAACAAGGTCAAATTGTGAAGGGACTTGGAAATCAAACAGAGCTGAATCTGAATCCTGGCTTTGTAACTTCTAGCTGCATCACTTTTCTCTTGTTGCTGAGATAAAATGCCTGACACCCAAATTTAATGGAGGAAAGGTTTATTTAGCTCATGGGCTGTAGAGGTTTCAGTCCATAATCAACTGGCAGGGTGGCACAAGGCAGAGGGGCAACCATTCTTGGCTGTGGCAGAAAGCAGCAAAAGCAATAAGGAGAGACGAGAGTCTTTCTGTGTCTTACATAGTATGCAGTCTACACACCATATGAGGGGTGCAGCACTCGTGCCCTTAATCTCTCCAGAATTATTCCAGACCAATCAGTGTACTGATTTAGTAATCACACACCCTTAATCCCAGCATCACACACTTTAGGTTCAACCACCTCTAAAAAAGCCTTATGATCGTATGTGGCTTTGGAGGGACATCAAGACACAAACCACACCTCTAGCTCTGTGACTCCAGCAGTCTGCTTAATTTCTCTGAGTCTAAGTGTACTTATTTGTAAAGAAAGATAAGTGTGCTTAACTTACAAATTGCTCTGGAGATTGGATGAGATAATCTGCAAAGTAGCAGTAACTCAACTACCAGTAGAAGATAATAGTCATTTAGTGAGAAATAAATCCCTTTGGAATTGAATGCAGACTTTAATAATAAAATAGCATTTTGCTGATGGAGAGTTGTATATGGAGATGCCTTTTGGTCCTTGAGAAAGGAGAGTTCCCATAGATGATTTGGGCTAAATGAAAGTAGGCCCCAAATGAAATACCTTCAGTAGTTGCATTGGTTTTTCTTCTTTTACCCTATTATGTCTCTTGAGTGCTTTACAAACTATACTTAATTAATTCTATCCTCATGACAACATGATTTTACTAATGAACCAAAGCTGAGACATCGTCTTCTAACTATTAAGGAGTAGAGCTGGAATTTGAACCCCTATCTGTTTAACTCCAACTCATAAGCTGTTTTCCTTACCAGGGCTTTCTTCTGTTTCAGTGATTAGTAAGTAAAGGAAGGCTTTAGAGCATAGAATACCTGTAAGTCCTGACTGACTGCTCTGGCTCTTGGATACCTAAGTTAGAACAAGCTTTGTCACATGTGTGGTTCACTTCTTAAAGGTCTTAAAGGTCAGATACTTTAACTCATTAATTGCTAGTAATCTAAATACAAAGGTTGAATGATGGGCAGTGAGTCCTGAACTAATTGGAAACCAATTTGGATAATTTTCTATGGGTACAATGGCAATTTGTTCTTTCATAATTTTATTATGGTTTTCTACACATGAATGTATTATTTTCATCGATGTGTTAATTAGGTTAAGTGTATATTTTAGGAATATTATAAAGAGAGAATATTTAATTTCTGATTCATTGTTAGGGCTTGGGGAATCACCTTCATTGGGCATTGTACTCTAAAATGTAAAACAAACTTCTGACAAGGAGGGAATAGAAGAAACATTTATAGTGATACATACTTTGGGTCTGCATATTCTATGTACATCTGAGCCCATTTGTTCTTGTCACCACCCATTTTAAGGCCTGAGAACATACTGTGTCTTTTTTAAGAGTGTAAATGGAAATTTTTGCAAAATGATAGATTTTCAAGGGGGAGATATGAATAAGAGAATATACCTTTAAGCGTGAAGGTGGGCAAGCATCAAGATGGCAGTTACACCAAATGAGGTCTCAGGTTGCATTTATATGATTAACTGGATCTTTCAAGGAATAGCTTCCTTTCCTCTGAGGTGGTGGGGTTTTTTTGTACAAATAAAACGGTTGTGTTTATTTCAGAGAGACATAGTTCCCTGTTTACTCCTTAGATGAATGTCTCTGTTTAGTTTGAAACACTGAAGTGTTTGTAACCTTGAGGATGTATTCTTACCTTGTATTATGGTATTTAAATATAAACATTTGGGATCCAAGGGCATAAGACTTAGTTGCTTGGTCATGTCCACCTTAGTACTGGGACCTAATACATACAGACATTTGCAATTTAATTTTTTAACTTTGAAACAAACATGCACCACTGGCCTACGAGATTGTATCACCACCAACACTTATTCTGAATAATGATTACAAAAGCACAGTACCTATAGAGATATATTCAGAGTGTGGTATAAAGCTTTCACTTTGTTTCCTGCTCCGGCTGAGTTGTACTTGGGAATGCAAGTGCCGACCCTCATCCAGGAGCACGGGCATGGTTGGGGTCCCACCAGATATTCATGCCAGTGTGTCTTTTTCTCTTCCTTTAGGGTAATGCATTGGGGAGGTCTTCCAAGTAGAGATTTCAGTAGTGGTTTGCCAAGATGAAAATGAGTCCTAACATTTTTGCTAAACTTTGTTACCTTTAAAATTAAAAGAAATCTAGCACTGTTATTCTTCTTGTCACAGGTTTGTCTTTGATGCAGTTTTCCAGCAATGCTGACAGTTGATCAGTTTCTTTCCACTTGTAATTCCAGTCTGCATTCTGTAATAAGCAGTATTGCTGAAGTGCTATAAGAACATATGTACATTAAACATACAAAGCCACATAGATGCTTCTTTTGTTCTTTCTTTTCATGTCCCTGGGTAAACATAATGCCTGTGATGTAAGCCACAGGCAGAAGGAGCCATTAGGAAATGAAGGTTTATGTGAGAACTGTGTTGAAGATTCAGTAATGCCTTCCCTTCTGTTTGTTCTCCTTTTGAGAAATCTGGCCTTGGATTATACCACAAAAGAGCTGGTGCCTTTGGATGAGCCAGTTCTCCTCTCTGGCTTTAGTTTTCTTCAAATCTGTGAACTGAGAAAGGGTGAGATTATGTTAGGATTTCCTTTTAGCTGTGATCTCAGTGAAAGAGAAATATATCTTGTTTGATTCAGAAAACTTCAGAAAATCATTTCAAGGTTTATTGTAGCATTTATTACATCAACTCCTCTTTAGAAGATTCCTCACAAGCGACATCAGAATGCACTTGAACGAAGGTCAAAGTCATCTCTACGCTTGTCAACAATCTTTTAAAAGTTAAGAAATGTGATTTGGAGGAGGAGTAATAGAAGGGAGTATAAATAACAGTGGGAAATGGGCAAAAATTCATCTTAAAACCATATATTCCCTGTCCCCTCTTAACACACCAGTTTCCTCCTTTTCTTTGTTTTGGGCAGAATGAAAAATGGATCTGGATATATTTCCTCTCTTCAATTCTAACCTACTTTATTAATGCCCCTTGGGCTGTCTCCTACAGTGTGGGTATCAGTTTCATTTAGGGATTCTGCATATGCTTAATCTGATGCTTAATAGAACCTCGATAGCTACTTAGCTCTAGATTTTAGGTTTTGAGTATTTGGTGACAGCAGTCATACTCCTAGGTATTTACTGAAATGATGTACAAACCTATGCCCACAAAAACATCTGTATACAATGTTTATAGTGTACTTTTAATTTCCAAATAGGGGAATTTTGAAGGTGATAGAACTGGGCAACAGTAGTGGTTACATGGTTGTGTCAAAATTCAGTTGTACATTACAGAAGGTGATTTTTTCCAAATGTAAATTATGCCTAACAATGAAAAGAATACTACCAAAAATAAGTATATATTTATGGTTTGCATTTTAAGGGTCTCCCAAACATCTGTGTGGGAAAGCTTTGGTCCCCAGTGTGGTGCTGTTGGGACGTAGTGGACACTGTAAGAGACAGGGCCCAGCGGGAGGTCACTGGTCACTGGGAGGTGCTTTTGAAGGGAGTGGTGGGACCCCAGTCCCTCCTGCCTGTCTCTTTGATGTCTTAGCCAGAAAGTGAGTGGTTTCACTCTGACATATGTGAGAGATCCAAGAGCAGGCCAACTGGAACCTCCAAGAACTACAAGCCAAAGTAACCATTTCCTGTTTATAAGTTGATTATTGCAGATATTAGCTATAGCGGTAGAAAGCAAAATATTTTTATAAACAATTCTCTGTTGGACACTTTGAGATAAATAGAGATATACAAATATGTCATTGTTGATAAGGATCTTACACTTTGATTGAAATTGAAGATTTTTGTTTTTATTCATTTATTTATTTTTTGGTACCAGGGATTGAACTCAGGAACTTGTACTTGCCAGGCAGGTGCTTCTGCCGCTGAGCTGTATCCCTGGCTCAACTGAAGATTTTTTAAAAGACATTTTTAGGACATAAAGATTATTAGAAGCAGCAATTTTATTAGACAACTGAAATAAACATGAGAGTTATAAAAGGGAAAATCAAGCTGTAATTTTTCAAGTTATAGCATCTGGTTTTGATTCAAAGTTTATGACTTTTCTATACTGAAAGAGCAAAAGAGGAAAGGAGAACTGAGTAAATAAAATAGATCTTTTCCTGAGAAGGTACAAGGTAAATTTTTACAAATTGATTTTTGGTCTTAGCACATAACTGCTTCTGACATCCTCCACTTCAAAAAAACATACAAAAGCATCTATGCCTGTTCAATTTTTCTGTGTAGTTTAAAGACAGATGACTACTGTAATCACCAAATCTTGTTGAACCACCTCACACTTCACAAGGGCAAATGTCAGTCTGGGAACTGTGGGAGAGACTTCCAGGCATCTTCCAGTACAGCTTTCCTCGGAGGCGGGTGTGGCTGGGTGATACGGGTGATACGGTGCTGTGTGCGCCTCCAGGAATGCCTCAGGATAACTGGTTCAGCGGGGGTGGCAGCTGTGGGTGCTTGGGCCCTCCCCACTCCCGTGCCTAGAATGCAGCCTGGGTCTCTTTCTTCCCCCACTCCCGCGGTAGCTCATTAGGAGGCAGGCAGCGCCCTCTTTCCACTTAGAGAATAGTCTTTGCCAGAAAGGGCTCCTTGGTGAGGCCCCTTGGCTTGTCTGGTTCAGTAAACATGAAATTTGGCCATTGCTGAACACTTTGCTGGGAATACAGTAGGCACTTGCCACACTTCAGCTCATATAAATCTCATGGCTCTGTAAAGTAAGTCCTGTGATTATGTGCATTTCACAGAGAGTGATCCCAATGGCCAGGGTCACTTAGGTAGCTGGTAACTATTGGGTTGTGCAAGGAAGTTGAGGCCATTCTGGCCTTTTGCTTCCAGACATGATGCTGCCGATTCACATTCATTCCTAGTTACTACTGTTCACAGCAAGTGCCTTAATCTGATCACTTGCTGAACTTGTGATTTCGTTATTAAAATGTGCATTCTGAATCCTCTTCTGGCAGGAACATCTGGAGGATACAGTCATCCCTCATTATCCACAGGGCTTGGTTGCAGGATCTCCTAAGGATCCCAAGATCTGAGGATGCTCAAGTATTTGCATGTAACCTGTGTACATCCTTCCAAATGCTGAAAATTATCTCTAGATTATTGTAATGTCTAAAAGAACGTCAATTATCTATTTAACTGATTTATTTTTTTTGGTACTGGGAATCGAACTCAAGACCGTGTACTTGCCAGGCAGGTGCTTATGCCGCTGAGCTATATCCCCAGCTACAATGTCAATTATATGTAAAGAGTTTTATAATGTTATGGAACACTAAGAAAAAAATCTGCAATTACTCAATATAAAGGTGGGTTTTCCTCAAATATTTTCTGCCTGTGGTTGGTTGAATATATGGATGTGGAACTTGTGGATACAGAAGGCCTCTCTGTGTTATGTGTGTGGGGTGGGGAGAGAACAAGCATACACAGTTTCCTTAACTCAAACTCCTCCCACCACACTCCTGTGAGTTCCCTAGAGTGACTGGTTCTGATGTCCCCCTAAATGATCCTGTTTGCCTTGTGTTTCCCTGTTAAAGTCACTTGTGTTCAACACCTCCTGGATGATGCCCCTTTTTCCTGTAAGTAGAGGAACGTCTTGCCCACCTGTAAATGTTAAGTAAGTTAGAGTAACTTTAATATGGTATAAGAAGGTCTAAGCAACCTCAGAAAATGGAAAGACATCCCCTGTCCATGGATAGGAAGAACAAACATTGTGAAAATGGCCATTCTCCCAAAATTACTATACAGATTCAATGCAATCCCAATCAAAATACCACCAACATACCTCATAGATCTAGAGAAATCACTCCTAAAATTCATCTGGAACCAGAAGAGACCTAGAATAGCAAAGGCAATTCTAAGAAGCAAAGCCAAGGCAGGAGGCATCACAATCCCTACAAAGCTACAGTAATAAAATCAACATGGTACTGGAATAAAAACAGACCTGAGGATCAATGGAATAGATTGGAAGATACAACAACAACCACAAACTCACTCAACCACCTTATCTTTGATAAAAGGGCCAAACATGCTCGCTGGAGGAACAAGTCTCTTTAACAAATGGTGCTGGAAAAATTGGCTATCCATATGCAGAAGACTAAAACTAGACCCATGCCTATCACCATGTACTAAACTAAAATCTAAATGGATCAAAGATCTAAATATTAAAACAGAAACACTAAATCTGTTGGAAGACAAAGTAGGTAAAAACCTCAAAGATATAGGGGTAGGAAGAGAATTCATGAACAAGAACCAAAGTACACGGGAAGTACTTCCCAGAATCAATAACTGGGACCACATCTTATTAAAGAGTTTCTGCATGTC
>PVJX010021858.1:0-31359 GCA_004027295.1 Dolichotis patagonum | reverse complement strand
CCAGGGATTGAACTCATGACCTCATGCTTGCCAGTGGCACTTAAGCCACTGAGCTAAATCCCCAGCCCTCTTCAAGAGTTCTTTCTGCTCTCTTTTCCAGCAGTTTTAGTGCTTCTGATTTATATTTATTTATTTATTTATTTATTTATGGTACCGGGAATTGAACTCAGGACCTCAGGTTTGTCAGGCAGGTGCTGTGTTGCTGAACTGTATCTCTGGCCCAGTGTTTCTGTTTTAATATTTAGGTCTTTGATCCATTTCAATGTTAGTTTAGCACATGATGACAGACATGGGCCTTGTTATGGTTTTGGTGTGTGCACCACTTATTAAAAAGGCTGTCTTTCTTCTAGTGAATGTGCTTGACTCCTTTGTTAAAGATAAAGTGACTGAGTGTGGAGCTGTTTCTGTATCTTTTAATATGTTCCATTGGTCCTCAGGTCTGTTTTTTTGTCAGTACCATGTTGTTTTTGTCACAGTAGCTTGGTAGTATAATTTCAAGTCAGGAACTGGAATACTCTCTGCCTTGCCTTTGATGCCAAGAATTGTTTTCACTATTCTAGATCTCTTCTGCTCTGAAATGAATTTTAGAATCATTTTCTCTAGTTATATAAGGTATGACTAATGGTATTTTGATTAAGATTGCATTAAATTTGTAAACCATGTTTACTGTTGGTTTTTCCTGTATATGAACAAGGGATATCTTTTCATTTTCTGATCTCTTCTTTAATCTTATATTTCAGAGTACTGTAATTGTCAGTGTATAGATCTATTACTTCCTTCGTTAGATTGATCCCTAAGTACATGACTTTTTTGGTGTATTATTATCAAGGGTGTGGTTTCCTTAATTTCTCTTTCTGTGAGTTTGTTCTTTGTGTACAGCAGTGCTATTGGTTTTGAGTATTGATTTTGTATCCAGCTACACTACTAAATTTTGTTATTAAATATATAAGACTTTTGGTGGAGTTTTGGGGGTCTTTTATGTAGAACATGTCATCTCAAATATTTCTTTCTTCTTTTCTTATCTTTATTTCTTTTTCTTGTCTAATTGTTCCTGGCCAATGTTTTCAGAATTTTGTGTAACAGGAGTAATGATAGGGGAGATCCTTACTTCATTCCTGATTTTAGAGTAGGACTTTTGTCATGAATGATTGTTGTTAAATTTGTTAAATTCTTTTTTCTGTGTATATTGAAATGATCATGTGATTTTTGTCTTTGGTTCTGTTAATATGGTGTATTACATTTATTGATTTACATATGTTGAACCATCCCTGCAATCCTGAAATGAATGCATCTTGGTCATGGTGTATACTGTTCTTGATGATTTACTGCATTCTGTTTGCCAGTATCTTACTAAGGATTTTTGCATCCATGTTCATTAGGGAGACTTATAGTTTTGTTTTTTTAAGGGAAGGGTTTGTTTTCTTTTGTGTTTTGAGACAGTCTCACTATGTAGTCCAGACTGGTCCTGAACTCATGGCACAGAAGGTGTCCTCAAACTCACTGCACTCCTCCTGCCTCAATCTCCTGCTGGGATTAAGAGTGTGAGATTAAGGGTGTGTGTTGCTATCCCTCGCTCTTTCTTTGTTTTTCTTTTTAAAACAGTATCACCTTTGTTATAAAGCATACAGTTCAGGAATAACCAACTGTGTGGAATGTATAGGGAAAGGGCTGGGAGACTGAGTGAGAGATGATTTAGACTTTGTGTTTCACTTTGTGGGGTCTCATATTTCACTGTCCCTGCATACCAACACGTTTTCCTGTCAGGAAGCCCCTCCCATCCTCAAGTCACATCCCTAGTGTCTTGTTTTGTGTGTGTGTTTGTGTGTACATTCATGCACATGCAATGTGGATTGAACCCAGGTCCTCTCAATGTTGCTAAACATTTGTTTTACCACTAGGTTACACTCAAGTTCAAGGGGTTTTGGGTTTATTCATGTGGGTTTTTTAGTTTTAATTTTTACGTTAGTGCATGTTTGCAATATATAATGTTTACCTTCCTGTATGGATTTGGTATTTGTGCAGAACACATCTTATTTTTCTTTCTTCCCTTATCCCTTCCCTTCATCTCTTGATTCTCTTCCTTTTTGAGAAAGATCTATCTCTAATTTATTGTAGCTACAGTTGTTTTTATTGTCTTTCAATGGTCCTAACATGGCTAAAATTGTTCTATATGCCACCATTACACTGTTAGATATTTCTGATTAATTTTATGTGTCATTATGCCATTGAGTTTTTAACTTTCTTTTTTTGTTTTTAATTAGCATCCTTTCATTTCAGCTTACACAACTCTTTAGCAATTCCTGTAAATGATGAACTTTCTTAGCTTTCATTTGTCTGGGAAAGTTTTTATTCACTCTTCATTTCTAAAGGACACTTTTGCTGGGTAAATTATTCATAGTTGGCAGTTTTTTTCTTTCAGCACTTTAACCAGATCAATCTACCCTCTACTGGTTTGTAGGATTTTGCTGAGAGGTGTATTTGGGCTTCCTTGAATGTTGTAAACTTATTTTTTGCTTTCTTTCTTTCTTTCTTTCTTTCTTTCTTTTTCTTTCTTTCTTTTTCTTCTTTTTCTTCTTTCTCTCTTTCTTTTCTCTGTTGGTGGCTCTTTGGATTGAACTCTGGGACATTCTACCCCTGCACTACATCTGTGGTCTTTTTTCTTTTCTTTTTCACATTTTGAGACAGGCTCTCACTAAATTACTCAAGGTGGCCTCAGACTTGTGATCTTTTTACCTCAGCCTTCTGGGTATGTCTTTGATGTTTAAAATTTTGATTTTGGGGTAATTGGTAAAAGGCCTGAACTTGATCAGTAATCACTGAACTTACTGTATGTAAGTGTTGCTGTCTTCTCCCAGACCTGGGAAACTTTCTGATGTGACTCCTTTACCTGTGTTTCTAAGGTCCTTCCCCCTTCTCTTCTCTTTTAGGAGCTCCTATTATGAAAATGACAGGTTACTTGATATCTTGTAATCTCCATAGGATTTCTTCATTTTCTTTCGTTCTTTTTTTCTTAGACTACAAAATTTTAAATGTGTTGTCTTTTTGGACTTACTGATTCTTTCTTCTGCTTGATCAAGTCTGTTGTTGAAGTTTTCTACTGGGTTTTTCAGTTCAGTTATTAAATTCTTTATTAATAGGACATATTTTGATTGTCTTTATTTCTTTTTCAAGCTTCTTGATATTTTATATGAATTGTTTTTAAATGTTATTTAATTTTCTATCCATATTTTCTTTTAGTTCCCTAAACTTCTTTAAGAGGCTTATTTCAAATTCTTTGTCAGTAATTTCATGATTATCCATGTATATTGTGTCTGTTACTGGATCTTTAATAGATTCTTTTTTTTTTTAATGTGATACAAGAAGATATTCAACAAGAAAATATAAAAAAAACACTCTTCTTCTAAAAAACAATGAAACAAAATTTTTGTGACAAAATTATAAGAGAATAACCATGGTTAATATAATGTGTATCACAATCTTTTAAGTGTAACCAAAATATTTCTCAGAGTATATCATAAACAAACAAAAAAATCTGTAAAAACAGATAAACTTCAGGCATGCATATTAGATTCTTTGGATTGTGCCACATTTTCATAATTCTCTGCTCTTCTGTGATGCTGGCATATGTGAGGAGACAGTCATCTCTTCCAGAATTTTCCAGCATTCTGTCTTGAATGGGTCTTTGCTACTTAGTAAGCACTAGAACTCCAGATGGGCCAAGTGGTAGCAGTACTGGTGAGTCCAATTCTGCTGTCAGGTCTGCACGGCTGACTCACCCCCAGTGTCCTGTGGTTGGGCAGCATTGCTGCTCCATGGCCAATGAGACTCCTGGTTAGACTCTGCTTTCAGATGGAGCTGTTGACTGGAATCTTCAATCATCTCTGACCTAGCAAGATTCCAGGTTGTGTTCCCTGCAGGGTTGTAGCATTGAGTGGAATCTGTAATGGGGCAGGACTGTGTGATGGTCTGTGAGGCTGAATGCAGTTTCTAGGGTCATTACTTGGCCACATGGAGTGAGCAGGACCAGAGGCTTCACAGATATATGTGGACTTGTACTTGCCTCCTGGCTTTGAGTAGGCTTAGAGAGGACATCAATTTTTAGAGGGGTCACCAGTCTGTTGATGCTCTCTCTTTGGGTAGCTACTCACTCACAGTTGCTTCCTGGACTGGGAAAGACTAGCAAAAGCATTATAACTTTGTTGGATTATCTCTCTGCCAATACAGTTGCAAGAATCCAGCTGTGCTCTCCACAGGGTGACCCACAGCTGCCTCTGACCTGGACAAGACTTCAATGCATGTATCTGGGTTGTGTGGAGAATCTGCCTCAGGATTTGAGTGTGGAAGAGCCACAAATCCTCTGCTGGCCTCATGACACTGTGGCTAGTTCCTCTGGTGTGGCATTCTTGGCCAGCCTTTAGAGCAGTCTCCAAGACCGGCAGGTGGGCTGCTGCGAGATAACTCTGTTCTTTGTTTCTAACCGATCCCCAGTGGTCCTGCGCTGTTAGTACTCCCAGTATTTCCCTTAAGATTAGACAGGACTGAATATCCAAGGAAGGGTGTCAGAAAGGTAGCATACAGAATTTCCAGGTTCTACTTGCTATTCTCACTGAATGAATGAAAGAAAGTCTCTGTGTATGGAGCTGTGCTGCCTTAGGAATATAACCACAGACGACCAGCCCTGTTTCCATCCCATCATGGCTCTTCTCCTCTGCAGTCCGCTAGAGTATCTCACCCTCACTCCTGAGTTCTGTGATGCTTGTGATAATTCCCATCTGTAGATAGTTGCTATCTGGAATTCTGTGATGCTAGAGAAGCCGCAAGTCTTATTCTGCCATGGTGATGATGCTGCTAACCAGATAGAGAGATGGGAGATAGATAGATAGATAGATAGATAGGTGTCTTTCAGCAACAATAGATGTACAATGAGGTTATAGGTCAACTGGTTGATGAAAATGTTGTGATCAGAAGCTCACAGGAGATTAGCACTGCATTTTCCCCAGAGCAACTGTATTCTATTGGCTAATTCAGTGTCCTCAATTTTTAGAATGTAACTACGTCAAGTAATGTGACTTGGCTGTCATCTCAGTCCTGTTCATGAAGGACCTAATCCACTGTGCTGCTCCCCCTTGGTCTTTTGGTCAGTTTTGTCTGGTGGGCCACCATGCTGTTGGGTATGCACCTGGAGGAGGGATTCCATGGTACAAGCATGGCACTAATGCATACAAAAAAACCACTAAAGTTTGCTTCCTGGGGCAGAGGCCTATGTTAGGAGTCAGGAGCCCAAAGCAGATACCACTCACTTTTAGTGCACTCATCTCTTCACAGGTCCTAACTGTGTCACAATATGGCAATGGTAGTCCAAACTTGAGAACTCATGACAGAGAGAGTAATGGCAAAAAGAAAGATTTATAGGAGAAATATCAGACAGGAGGGTAAATGAGGCAAGAGTAGCTGTGAATACATTAATTGTCCAAAGGCAAATAGTTAGAAAGGCTTGAAGGAAGGAAATAATTGACCTAGACATGCAGAAAGGGCCGAAAGGGCTGTGCTTAAGAAAGAGGTTCTGGACAGAACCCCGAGAAGGAAGTGACAGGAAAGTCAAGGGCCAGGACTACTGAGCCAGCTCAGATCTGCACTGGAAGGTGGAGCTGGCCCATCTGCATGGGTGGGGTGTTTCTAAAATCCAAGGCCCCAGAGCTGCACTTTAGGGCCAAAGCAAGCTACCATTAAATGGACCATTTTGATAGTGGCAATAAACTTGTTAAAGCAACAAGACTTGGTCATTTTGACATTTCATTACTTTTGTGTAAATTATAACTTGAGATTCCCATGGTTGGTAATAGAACAACCCTATCTCTATACAGTGGCTCAAATGTGAGCAAGGACGATCACCGGCAGGATGATAGAGATGGCTGTCATTTAATGTCAAACACTCATCTGTCCTTGGTGTCAGGCCTGATCACCTGTATTATCAAGACTTGGGCAGACAGCACCTCACCGGCACCGGGAGACAACGTGGAGACATTCTCTGAGGCTCACCGCGAAGCCTTTCCAGTGAGACTCCCTCAGCCGGGTTCCCACCTGCGCAAAGACACCAACACCTCCTTTAGGAGGTGAGTAGATGATCCAAATCCCCCTTAGTCCTTTCCCATGAGAGGAGAGGGGTCCAGGACATGCCTGCCCCCACCGACTCATATTCCTCAAAGCACAGTATGTCTGTTTTACACCTGTAAATTATTCCATGTGGGGCTCCAGGAAGGAGCCTCAAATCTCCAAGTCATCTCCTACCCCTCAGCTTTGCTGGGTGCCTGTGTTCATGCCACCCAGGCATCCGGTTATGGGCATCTCCCCCATTCCCTCTTGGCAACCATGATCCTGCTTTCCCTCCCTTAGGGCAGTGCCCACCGGGGCCTCCACTGGCCCACATGCCAATAGTAGTGTGTTCTGACCATCACCAGTTGGCTTCCAGCTTGGTTGACACACCAACTGTAAACATTTTTACCTATCATGAGGTGACAGTCATACTGAAAGACTGTCCCTGGGTTCCCATGTCGCTGAGGTACGGAAGATTTTCTTCTTGTCTATTTATGTACCTCAGTACTCTGTGTACAGATACCAGGCCTGGAGGTTTTACTAGATCCTCCTAACCTCCACTAAGAAATTATCTGCTCCAAAAATAAACAAAAGGAGGGGTCTTCTGTACTCTCCACATGCAAGACAGAAATCTGGACATCAAAGAGAAACTGGGCACAGTATGCCATGACAAAGGATTTAATTCATGTCCTCCTTATTTTTACAAAATCTTCATCAACTATTATTCTAGCCCTTCTTCTAGACTATGTTATCTGCACTCACCACACATGACCCATGTCTGTCAAAGTCATATATATATATTTTTCCCAGTAATTCTCAGACACACAGAGTTAATATCCATTTTTGTCCTATTATAGTGTCTCACTGCATGGCTAATTTTATACAGTAGTTTTAATAAAATAATAGACACCCACAGGCATGCTACCCAGAACGAGAGCCTTTGACAATACTCACACCTGCAGTCCTCTCATCACTTTCTTCTTCCTTTCACCTGGACTAATGGGTCCCTAAATCTTGGGTTTATTTTCTCTTTTCCTTTTCATGTGGCATATATTCCTAAAGAGAACACATATACATAGTCATTTAATTACTTGTGTGGAATTTGTAACCCAAGATTCTTGTTTGTGACTGGTTGTAAAATAGTCTTTCCTCAAGCTGAGGATTAAATGTAGGCAAACAAGGAGCAATATGTGTATCTATATACATGTTTATGCATGTGTGTGACTTACTTGAATTAATTTTCTCTTCATTTTTACCAGAAGAGTCACATTCTACATGTGGTATTTTGTGACTTCTCTCATCTGTCATCATACTGATAAGACTCCACTCTTTCATGGTCAAATTATGGCCTGTGGTCCATCCCTGCCCTCCTGCCTATATTTGTGAAGCCCACAAGCTGAGCGTGGTGCTCACATTTTTAAATGGTTGGAAAGAATCAAAGATTTTGTAATACATGACATCCAATTGTTAGATTCTATAAATAAATGCTTTTGGAAATGTTGCTTGTATGTGCGCTCACACTCGTGGAGCAGAGTGGAGTAGGGATGAGAGGCTGTGTAATTCCAGAAGCCTAACATGTGTGCAGACCTCGATCCATGTCATCATGCATGATATGGTTTCCAGTGTATATTCTTACACTTCTTCACTGATGGCCTTTGAGCTGTTTTAGTTGAGAATTTTGTTATTACTTCCAGTCTCAGTTGTCTTGCCTGGAGACATCATGTCTTAGATGTCACTTTTGAAACTGATTAAGGTTTTCTTTAGGGTCTCACTCTTGATCAGTTTTTACAGCTATCCAGGTATTCTCGGGGGGAAGGTACCTGTCCTAGTGTCGACCTTGTTCTCTGTGCTCTCCAGCTTGCTCCCTGCGTTTCACTGATCTTCTATATCCACAATGAGTTTTTCCCATTACATCATTCAAAACCAAAAACGTATATTAAAATATTCCATATAATGATAGGCTATTTCTACTTGAGGACTGATCTTTTTATTGTTTTTTTTTTTAACTTTGAGGTTTTTGTCAGCTTCTAATGGGATTTTTAATTTCCTGGATATCTGTTTGACTCTGTTTCATGCATTCTACTTCACTCCTATATTGATATTCATGGTTTCCATTCTCTTCCTATCATCTTTTTAAAAATTTATCTCTACTCTAGATTTGCTAATTCCCTTATAAATGTTGGTATTTCTTTTTTTTTTTTTTTACCTGAGAGACTATTTCTGATCTGATTTCCTCTATACCCTGATAGATTTGTTTCTTTACTTTGGTTGTTACCATTTCAGAAATTTCAAGTATGTATCTTCCAATTTATTCTATGTTTATATTTTCCAGTCTTATTCTGTGTAGGCTGGAGGTTTGAGATTGCATTTCACTTCTCTGTCTTGTCATTTTCTATTTCAAAAATGATTTTATTTTGCATTCTGTGATGATCCTTGTGAGTTTTTGTAGTAGGTAGTTGTATCACTAGTATCAAGGCCCCTCTAGGAAAAGTCTTCTTCAGGGATGTCTTCTGCATGTAGGAGATTCTTGATTTGTGTCTGTGCCAACATCCTACCTTCCCAATTAATTAAGAGTGGGATGTTGGTATCTGTTTGGCTTAGTCCCCAGTCCTTTGGTGTAGGGCTGTGGTGAGGTTATTACCCCAAAGTTTCCCAGTACTGTTACAGAAAGGAGAAGGGTGGATTACAACAGATATGACATCCTAACTAAAGCAGTAAAATTAGCAATAACAATAGCATCAAGCACAATTTAGAAACTGACAAACTGTGGTAACTATTGATTTTTTTTACTTTAGACCATGGGAGCACAGTTTATAGCTATATAACAGAACCAATCATAAGTTAGAAGTTAGTATGCAACCTCTTTCCCCTTGATAGAGTGTTTTTACCCTATGGAAGGGAAATTTAGTGAAGATAGTGGATAAAACAAAGATAACTGGAAAGGTAATAGAAGCAAGGCTAGACAACAAAGGATAATAATGCAAAGTTTGGAAAAGTAGAGAAAGGAGCAGAAAAGACAGAATGAAGGGGTATTCAAAGGATTATCTGAACTGGGTTTCTGGGTTTGGGAGATGGGATTAGTTTTCTATGGCTGTAGTTCTCCCCAGCTATTTAGAAAAGAACAAGCAAGCAAGAAAGAAGAATAAAGAGGGACTAAAAAGAAGAAAATGAAAAGGAAGAGAAAAAAGTAACAAAGAAAAAATTGAGAGAAAAGAGCCAATTACAAGACCTTGGTTCTCCTTGAGCTGGTTGCTGCTCCTGCAGAGGCCTCACTCTCCTGTTGGCTTGTGCTATTCTTGTTGCTTTGATCTTTTCAAACCAGTAGTCCCACCTGTGCATCCCATGGGACCTTACTGTGTCGCTGAGGTTTCCTCTGGTCCTGGGGCCTTCTTGAGAAGTTCTCCTCAGTCATGGCAGCAGCAAGGGGTGGGCCCATTCTTTGGGCCTTCTGGTGCGGTTCACCTGGGTTACCTCCGTGGTAAAGAGGTAATGGGCCCTCCTCCATGCTGCACGTTTGGATTCCTTGAGGTTTTTCATTTTGGTTTGGTTTTAGGCATATAGTTCTCACCACAATGAGATTTTGGGTCAATAACAGATTTTACATACCCACATTAGTGGATTAATCCTTTTATAAGATGTAATTTGATGACATTATTGGGAGATAAGGAAAAGTTAGGATGTGGGGCCTAGTTGAAAGAAGTAGGCTATGGGGTTGAGATTTGGAGGATAATATTTTGTCCCTGGTCTATTCTTTTCTGTCCCTTTTTCTCTTTGCTTTCTGGGTGCCATGAGATGAGTTGTTTTCCTCCTGTGTATCTTTCCACACTGTCATTTCTGCCTCAGAGGCAGTGCACCATGGACTGAAATCTCTGAATCCATGAGCCAAAATAAATTTTTCATCCTTTAAATTGATTTATATCAGGCAATTTGTCATATTGATGGAAAGATGATTAATACAACACTATGATCTTCATCCAACAACAAAATTGCCTCACAGAACTTTTCAGAGAATATACTTCTGTTGTTAAGTAATACTTGACTGTATAGTTTTTTAAAATAACATCTTGACAGGTGGGAACTTTTACCATCATGTATCAATCATTGCCCCTACCAAAGTGCCATCTGTATTATCAGTGATAACAAGGCCAAAGTGACATTAGGGCAGCTTCACAGTCTGGCAGCCTTTTTTCTGGCCCAGTCCTTTTATCTCAGGCTCTCTGTACAACCTGCATGAAAGGTTTTTCTTTTCTTTTTTTTAGAATGAAAGATTTTCATTCATAGCAAAAAGGAACATTTTTACAGACCCCTCAAGTAATATAATGGATCCTTCATATAGAATTGTTTCTGATGACAGAACTAACTCAGCTGCAAATGGAAAATTCAACTCATAGGTGGGAAAGATTTGATGCTAAAATCTCTCCCACCTGGTATTCAAACAGAGGCTAAGTGTTCAATGTCAGAGATATTGTGGAGGGATCTCAAGCTTTGGGGAATTGTACTAGTTTATTTGGGTGATAGATCTAGTTTCAAAATTCTGTGACCTTCTTGTGGTCCTGCCTCCCTTGAGTCACATTTCTGAAAACTGTAGAGCTTTAGCAAGAAATGTTTTTTTTAAAGGAAAAAGAAAATGCTCATTGTAGATTGTCTTGCTCAAATTCTGTCCAGCTGTGTTAACAGTCAGCAAACATGGCATGAAACAATGTAAATATTGATCACAAGTGTCTGTAGGATGGGAAGAAAGGAATCTTGCCAGCTGAAATCAAGGTATCAGCAAGTCTGTATTTTACCTGGAGAATCTCTCAGCTGTCTTCTTGGCTTTTCAGCTTCTGGAGGTTGTGACCCCTTCTTTTATCTTCAACTCAGCAAACACCACAGCTCCCTCTTCAATGACAGTGGAGAGGTTCTCTGTCTTAAAGGATTAGAGTGGTTGTGTTTGGTCTACCAAGTTAGCCCCCAGTGACCTTCCTCAGCAGGGTGTTTGACCTTGGTCACGTTTGTAGAGTCCTATTTGTCATGTAAGAGAACATGTTCACAGGATTAAGATGTGGACATTTAGGGATATTGTTCTGTCTACCATATTTATCAAGACCTACTTGAAAACAGTCTGGGGTATTTATCAAGACCTACTTGAAAACAGTCTGGGATTTCCTGGGGACAAGTAAGATGACTGTCTTAGTTATTTTTCTCATTGCTGAGATAAAATACTCAACACTCAAAGTTAAAGGGAGGAAAGGTTTATTTAGCTCACAGTTTGTAGCAGTTTCAGTCCATAATTGATTGGCTCCAGGGCATGGTGGCACATGGTGAAGGGGCAACATTTCATGGTGATGGAAGGCAGCAAAAGCAAAAAGACAGGGACATTTTCATGACAGCCAGAAGGCAGCAAAGCAAGAAGAGAAAAAATTGTTTTTCTGTCCTTTATATTGTAGGCAGGCTACTTGCCTTAGGGTAGCACTCACACCCTTAATCCTAGCCAGAGCTAAGCCAAATCAATCAGTGGACTGATTTACTAATTATGCACCCTTAATTCCAGCATCACACAGTCCAGATTCATCCACCTCTGAAAAACCCCCATGACCACATGAGGTTTTGGGAGATAATATAGGCACAAGTCATAACAACAGCTTTAAATCTTTACTTCACAAAATGAAACACATATGACTTAAAGGTAGATATAATTTTTAAATTCTTGTATGTCTTTCAGAACTCTACTTATACATCTCCCATTCCTCAGAGTGACAAAAAGTTTTAAAAATATTAATACCCATGGAAATTAATTGCACTCTTGATGGGTAATGACCTCACCTAAGGCAGACGTGACTACCACCAGCTCTGCCTTGAAAGCTCAGACTTGCCTTTTGCCAGTGCCAAGGCATGGTCTGGTCGTGATAGATTGAATCCAGGTAATTAACTGATTAAGTAATTATTTAAATTGAACTTCAGATGGAGAGTGTCTACTTAATTATACTCTTCATGTCATGTTATCATAACTGGTCTTACAAGGCTCTTTTTGTATTTATTTATTTTTGTTTTGTTTTGTTAATTTGTTCTCTTTCTTCCTCATCTCTGTTCCCCTCTCCTTTTCCCAGATGAACATCTACAAGTATGCATGCACTGTAGTATCTCCTTACAGAATTATGGTAGCTTTCTCAGGAACACATCCCCAGAGCAAAATTCTCCAACTTGCTACCAGATCCATCCCTCACACCATAAAGGACTGCTGGAGACTCTCAGAATGATTGTCCTGGTTCCCACATGCACCAAGGTACTCGAGAGCATGACCTGACTTTGTGTTTACTCTTGATATGTTGATTGTCAAAATATTCAACAACCACAATTTAAATGAGAAGAAACTTATTTTGGCTTACAGTTTCAGAAGTTTCATTTCATTCTCGACAGGCTTAAACACAGAAATGGAATGGTGGAAGGACCTGCTGTGGAAGAAGGTGCTCATGTCACAGTGGCCAGGAAGCAGACAAAACAGGACCCAGGGAGGGAGTTATACCCTTCCACATAACTCTCTGGTAACCCATCTCCAGATCTTACATCCTAATAGCACATTCAACTCTGAATTTATCAGTAAATCAATCCACTGATAAGCCCAGTGTCCCCATGTACCATTTATGAGCACATGAGAAGTTTGGGGAACATTCTAGATTTATACTGTAACTTTCTACAAATGGCCCCAAAGACCCATGCCATATCACCATCAAGAGCATTAGTCCATCTTTGAGCTGTCAGTCTTGACATATCCAATGTTGATGAAAAGTTCAAGCCCAAAGTGTCCTCTGAGACTCAAAAGTAATCTCAACTGAGCACCCTGTAACAATTTTAAAAAGATAGTGTACTTTTAATACACAATGATGTAGATTAAACATTCCCATTCCAAAAGGGAGAAGTAAGAAACAAAAAGAAATCAGACCAAAGTCAAGAAGATAATCCATACATCAAATTCCGTAGCTCTATGTCCAGCATCAGGGACAGGTTGTGACTAGGTGAGGGCTCCAAATGGCCTGGGTGGCATGACCGTGATGGCATTGCCAAGTGCAGTCCTCATGACCTCTCTTGGGGTGGCTGTGCCTGCTTCTTTCCTCAGAAGACATTCCATGCTCTTGCCACTGCCAGCTTCCTGGGTTCTCCAGTTGCACTGACTTCTCAGGGTCACCCAGCCTGGCCTCGCAGACCTACCTTTGAAATCTAGGTGGAAGCTTACTTGACTCCACTATTCATACATGTTGCAGGCCTATAAAATCAATATCATGTGGATGATGCCAAAGTCTATCACCAGCTCAAGCACTAACCAAGCCTCCTTGGCTCATGGATGCAGAGGCCTCTAAATGCCAGGATGGCTGAACTATCTAAACCAAATCCTCAGGAACTAATTCTGTGGGCAATTCTGGAACTGGTCTCCCTGGAGCACTCTTCTCAAATCCTTTCAAAGGAATCAGCAAGTTTCCTGTGATGCTCTCAACCCATCTTTCCTTTCATCCTGATACAAAGAACTTGCCTTCTTTTTAATACTATTCTTTATAGCAACCCTATTCTCTATGATCCTAAATTTGCAGGCACTTCCCCTATAATGAAACTGTGCACTTTTTATACCAGCTTTTTGCTTCTGATTCTCAGCTCTTTGCTTACAGATAAAGCAGTGAGCATTACTAATGCCTCACTCTGAAGACTAGACTACTTGAAATTTTCTCTGCCAGATTAATTGGCCCATGGCATTTAATCTCAGCCTCCCACACAGTCTCAAGAAACGGGCAAAATGTATATAAATTTTCTTCCAGCAAGTAAAACACATGGCCCAATTGCCAATGGGATCATTTCCCAAATAAAATGTCCTCAGTTTGGGGAACATTCTGTAAATCCTAACCTGTGATAACTGCTTTTAAATTGATTATTTTGTATGTAGGAGATGAGCTGGATGACTCCTCTTGAATGCAGAACAATTGCTTTCGCAGTAGTTAGACCCGGCCTTGCCTCCAGGTCCTGACATGTACAGAGCTGTCTATGCTATTTCCTTCTCCCTTCAAATGACTCTAAGCAATGTAAATAAGGCCAGCTGGGGTACCTATATGTAATCCTTGAGAACTGCTGACAGTTTCCTCTTTCCTTGCACTGTGTTCCCTATAAACAGTTCAGCACAGTGGGATATTGGAGCCATTAGCTCCAGGAATGTCAACTGGCTATGAACCTCAAAATAAGAAGCTATGTCTTCCCAGGGCACAAAAGTTTGCATATCAGAAATCAAAGCAACAGCCTCCTAAATTCACTCATATGCTCTCCCAATCGAATTATGCAGACTGGTCTTTCTGCATATCTTTCTCCCTTCATTTTGAAGAGGTGCTTGCTCTCCTTCTGGCTAGCTGAGCTCACCTGGCTCATGCAATTCCTGCCATCCTCACTATCACTCATCCTTGAACCACTTCTTTCTTCATGAGGTAAGTTCTGGGAGAGGCCTTGGACCAGTGCCTTCATCTGTATATCCTCATTTGGATCAGATTTAGGACCCCTTTGCTGCCCATAATTTGAATATGGGTTGCACTGGAGGTGGTAAATTGATTGGAATTATCTCAATGGAATTCCAATACCATTTCTATGGGATTACAAATATAACTAGCTGAATTGTGAGGTAGACCAGAAAAGGGATTATAATATTTGGATTAGAATATACATTATTTGGATTACAGTATTTTTGTTTGTTTTTTGTTGTATCACTATGTAGTCCAAGCTGACTTTGAACTTGTTGTGTAGCTCACGATGGCATCAAACTCACAGATCTCTTGCCTCAGTCTCCTGACTGCTAGGATTATAGGAAGGTTGCTATTTTGGATTTCCAATAACACTGAACACTTTGTATCCATTTACATACATAGGCTTTCCTTTCTGTGAATTTCTTCTACCTACCATTTTCTCACTTCTTAGAGTGAGACTTTCTGACTTTAGAAATTTCCTTTTGTAGATATAATCCTTTGTTGGTTTTAAAAATTGTAAATATCTTCTAGATTATCACCACTTTGTTAATCTGGTCCCCTGTGTCCTGGATGAATAGACATTCTTAATTTTAATAGAATAATATCTACTGCATTCCCCTTTTATGGTTAATGTGTTGGAGCTTAAAAACCTGAGTCTAGTCAGGCGTGGCTGTAGTTGCCTGTAATTTCAGCACTTAGGAGGCTGAGGCAGTAGGATCACCATAAATTTAAGGTCACCCTGGGCTACATAGCAAGATTCTGCTTCCAAAAAATAAAAGGAAAATTTTAGTCTCTTGAGGTCTCAGTGGGGTCTCCATTTTATTTTCTTAGTGTCCTGGTTTTGTCTTTCACTTTTAGGTTCTTAATCCATTTGACATTTCTTTTTGCACATGAAATGATCAAAAGATTGAGTTGTAGATCCTCTATAGTCAGCACCTTTGGCCAAACAGCTTTCCCCTACTCTTTAGTGTAATTGTTGTCTTTTAAGTTTGACTTGTGTGGGAATCTATTTCTCTCACTGATAGCACTAACTTCCATACAGCCCCTTTGTCCTTTCATCCTTTACCTACAATTTACAGCATCAGACTTAAGTATGGTGAGACTGCGATCTGGGGAAAACAGGTTATAATATATATACCAAATGACACTGCTTCTGACTCAGTGAATATGTTCTTAGGAACTGGAAAAACTTCTGAGTGAAAATGTTTGCTCCTTTTGCTAGTAAGGAATGAGAAAAATCTAAACGTCTCAGGACTACAGAAATCATTAGCTCAGTTGCTTAGCTCAATGGCTATTTCAAAACAAGCTGAAATAACAATAGTGAAGTTTTTAATAATAATTCAGAAAAATTAAGTAAAAATAATTACTTATTTTTACATAACAATTAAGTAAGGAAATGGAAAATTATAAATGGTAGAAAAATATGTAAAAATTAGTAATTATATTTACAAGGCTACACCAAAAATAGCTTATACTCACTTTTTTATATTTTTTGTTAGACTTTCATGATAGGTTCACTTTACAATGGAAACAAACTGTTTCTAAGGGTAAATTAGGCCGGCGTCAGGTGTCCAAGCTTGCCTCAGCCTGTCTCCCTCGGCCTCCCTTCTGTGACCCCAGGTCCTGTGCACTGTGCGCTCTGCCTGCAGTCCCTGAGCAAGAGGCTCCCTCTCCTGGAGGAGAAGATGCCCCTTCTCATATCTGAAAGAAATACAACTTCCAAGCCCTTTGAGTTACATATCTGGCGGATGTGGAAGGAGCCTTTAAATCCTAATCCCTGCCCGTAACACTTCAAGTTCAGAGCAAGTTTTCCTCTCTCACAAATGAACCCATATTTTAAATTTCTTTGGACCTTGTGGCCCTGACTGGATTTCTGCTGGGGGCCTTCTGTTTGTGATCCACCCTGGGCTCTGCTGGGGCTCTTCGGATGCACATGGGTGTGTTAGTGTGTGCACTGCCGTCGGGGGAGCGATGGTGTGCCTCTTCTTCCATCTCCTCCATGCAAACCCACGACACAGTTCCTTCCACCTGCCTCCCTGTCTGCTTCTCCCAACAGGCAGATATGCATTAAAGTCAACTGCAGAGAACTTTCAGCTTCAGGGATGGGAACCCACCACCAAAGACAGAGCTTTAATTATCTGCAGTGGGGCCAGGCACAGGCTCTTTGTACAGGATCAAGTTCCACAGGCTGCATGATAAGCATGAGGAGGAGGGTTCTAGGGTACAAGGGACCCCTCTGAAGATCTCTTATTGATTGTACAATGCCCTGTTCCTGAGGCTAGAGGGAAACTCCAACAATCCAGTCTAGGCAGGATGACAAAGGGCCCAGGCCCTTCAAGAACGGGGCTTTTGTCAGCCCCCTGACCAGCTAACGTGCCCATTGAGGACAAAGACAATGTAGCATGGGTGGTAGAGACAGTGAGAGATTCCAGCCGGGACCCCACGCGCAGCTACCATGAAGCATTCATGGAAGCTAGTAAAAGAAATGAGCATTCCTTCCTCATTCGTGGTGTGTTTATGTGTGTGTACATAAAATATCTTTGTGTTTTTCTCCCTCTTACCTCTTTATCAGGTAACATAAGATGTTTTGAGTCTACATCATAGTATTTGAGTATTACTAACTTTACATCCTAGCATTTAAGTTCAGGATATGAGAAAGAGTAAACATCACACGAAAACTCTGCGTCCTCCTCTAGGTAAGGGCCCAGCACACTTAGTGCGGCATATAGGCTAGTTGTGTCACGTCAGGTGGAAGTATGAGCTTTCATTGTCCTTATTTGGAAATTAACTATGGTTTAAGGAGATGTATTTGGATGCCAAACTGACAAAGCATGGTCTTATGGCATTAATTTTATGGGCAGAGTGACTGGGCCATGATACCAAGATCCATATCTAGGACTATTCTGGATGTTTCTGTGCATGCACTTTTGGACAAGATTAACATATTAAGGCAGGGCTGAGCTGCCAGGGACCGCTGCTGCTGGGCCTGCCCTTCGACCAGGAGCATTGCAGAAGTCCACCACAGGCCTGAGCTGCCTCGGACTGCTGCCACTGGGCCCACCTCTTGGGGAACCCACCCGTTTCATGGACCTAGTGCTGCAGTTGATCTTTGGATCCAACCCCTTCTCCCAGAACCTTGGACTACAGTGGATTACCGTGCTGACTGGATGAGAGACTCAGGAACCCCTCACCCAAACAGAAGACCTCAACAGGCTCCAGTCAGTGTGGTGAGTTTGCCCCTAAAATAGAGGTCTGCAGTGGGTAAATAAGAGTGGAAGTGAAACTCCCTCCAACTGTAAGACCTTGGCGAACCTGGCAAAAGAGTGGGTAATCCCCTCCCCCACACAGAGAACATCAGACAGGTTGAGGAGTGTGCCAATAACCCCCCCAACTTAGAGAAAATTAAAAGGGATTATGAGACCCCCAGTGACACAGTAGGGCCTCAGCTGACACAAACACTACAGCCAGGGAGATCCGGTAACCTGCAACAACCTGGAGATATAACAACAGCAGGAACTAAGAGTTACCCTTCATCAATACTTCTAGGCTAGTTATCCCAGAAAGAATATAGGACTCACTCAACAGGCCCTGTAGGAGAAATTCAGGTGACTGGATTTCCTCTTCATTGTAGTACTCAGCAGTTTGACAAACATCAACCACACAGTAGGACCCTAAAATTCACACTATGGACAGTTGTGACTGTTGCGATCAAAAGACCAGATATTTACCCAAAAGTTGAAAATGATTAAGTGAAAAGGCAAAATGCAATCACAAACATCTAGTCCATCAGGAGCAAGTACAGGCAATAATGAAATAGAGGACTTTAAAAGTTGTGCACCAGAAATCTCTAAAAAAATAGCAAATGAAGTAAAGAAACAAATCCATGAGGCTATAGAGGAACTCAAATTAGAAATAATGTCTTATGTAAAGACAAAAATAACAACCTTAGTAAATTAGTTGCTCAACATAGCTAGAGAAGAATTGGATAAAAAAAAATACAGGAGCATGGGAAATTGATTGAAACTTTGAATGACCAATGCAGAAAACAAGCAGAATCCATGAAACAAATTCAAAGAGACATCCAAGGAACAAAAAGTTGTATTGAAAGCTGGCAAAACCATTTAAATGAAGCTAAGGATAGAATTTTGGACCTTGAGGACAGGATCACAGGTAGCAATCATTAAAGGGTAGAACTTATAAAAGCAACAAAGCAGCATGAAATGACAATCCAGTAGCTGCAAGATGATGCCAGAAGAAACAATGTAAGATGAATAGGCATCAGTGAGGAGGCAGGAGACAATGTAAAGGACATAACTAAGCTGTTCACAGAAGTAATGGCAGAAAATTTCCCAAACATGGGGGAAAAATCTGATATACAAATAAGTGAGGCATATAGAATGCCAAACAGTCATAACCAACATAAATCTACACCCAGACATATAATAATTGAGATCTCAGACATACAGTATAAAAACAGAATGCTAAAAGCTGATAGAGAAAAGACACAACTCGCATATCAAGGAAAGCCTATTAGAATCACACAGAATTACATTGAGAATTACATTCTCAATGTAATCCTTCAGGTTAAGATGAGCTTGGAGTGAAGTATTTCAAACCCTAAAAGAAAACAACTTTCAACTCAGCCTGATGTACCTAGTAAAACTGTCTTTCAAATTTAATGGAGAAACAAGACACTTCCATGACAAAGAACAACTGAAGAAATTCATGTCCACCAAACCATCCTTAGAAAGAGTACTGAAAGACATGCTAGATAGAGATGAAAATGACCACAATCCCCAGAACAACAACAGAAAGAAACCAGCAGGCTGGACAAGAAATTAAACAAGGGAGAAAAGTAGGAAACCAACAATATTAATACAACATGGCAAAGTCAAACCAGTACATATCAGTGATATCCATAAAAGTAAATGGGCTCAATTCAACTATCAAAAGAAACAGGTTGACAGAATGGATCAAGAAACAGGATCCCACAATATGCTATATACAAGAAACACATATGACTCAAAAAGAAATTCATAGATTAAAAGTCAAAGGATGGAAAATAGTACTCCATGCAATAGGAACCCAGAAAAAATCAGGGGTAGCTATTCTGTTTGCAGACAAATTGAACTTCAAACCTAAAAAGATTAAAAGAGATAAAGAAGGCCACTACATACTTATTAGTGGAAAACTACAAGAGGAAAAACTAACAATTATAAATATATATAAATATATATAATATATATATAATATATATATTATAAATATATATAATAAATATATATAATATATGCATCAAATACAGGAGCACTTTACTATATAAGACAAGTACTAATGGACATGAAAAATCAAATACACAAGAACACAATTGTAATAGGAGACCTCAACACCCCACTGCCACAAAGAGATAGGTCAACAAGACAAAAAGTCAGCAAAGAAATAACAGAATTGAATCAAACCCA
Organism: Dolichotis patagonum; assembly: GCA_004027295.1. Taxonomy (NCBI): domain Eukaryota; kingdom Metazoa; phylum Chordata; class Mammalia; order Rodentia; family Caviidae; genus Dolichotis; species Dolichotis patagonum. The sequence continues at coordinate 11,330 of PVJX010021858.1, read as the reverse complement.
TGAGTGAATCGATTAAGTGGATGTTTACAGAGTGTTCCACTCAACCACATCAGAATATGTTCTTCTAAGCTCACGTGGGTCATGCTCCAAAATAGACCCATAAAGCATTCTTAACTAAATGCAAAGGGAGTGAAATTATCCCATGCATAATACCTGATCATAGTGCACAAAAACTGGAAATCAGTGGCAAAAAACCTTGCAAAACCTGCATAAATACATGGAAATTAAACAACAATCTTCTGAATAACCAGTGGGTTACAGATGAAATGAAAGAGGAAATAAAACAATATCTACAATACAATGAAAATGCAGATACAACATACCGTAATCTATGGGATGCAATGAAAGCAGTCCTAAGAGGGAAACGTATAGCAATAAATAGTCACAGCAAGGAAATGAAACAAACACAAATAAATAACCTAATGCTACTTCTCAAGCTTCTAGAAAAAGATGAGCAGGTCAAACCCAAAGCTCATTGAAGAGAGGAAATTGTAAAGATTAGAGCAGAAATTAATGCAATTGAAACTAAAAAAACAATACAAAGAATTAATGAATAAAAAAGCTGGTTTTTTGAGAGAATAAACAAAATCGATAAACCCCTAGCCAACCTTATCAAGAAAAAACTCAAATCCACGTAATAAGGACTGAAAAGAAGGACATTATTACAGATGCCATGGAAATTCAAAAGATCATGAACACCTACTTTGAAAATCTCTACTCACATAGGGTGGAAAACACAGAGGAAATGGGCAGATTGCTAAGAACTTACGAATAACAAAGCGCAGCCAAGAAGATATAGTAATTTTGAATAACCCAATATCAGCTACTGAAATCAAAAACATAATTAAAAGCTTACCAACAAAGAAAAGCCCAGATCCTGATGGATTCACAGCTGAATTCTATAAAAAAATTTAGAGAAGATTTAATGCCAATACTCCTTAAACTCTTCAATGAAATTGAAAGAGAAGCAATCTTCCCTAACTCATTCCTGGAGGCAAGTATCACTCTCATACCAAAAGCAGAGAAAGACCCAACCAAAAAAGAGAGCTATAGACCAATGTTTGCGTGTCTGGCCACTTTTTATGCATTGACTTTGTAACTTTAACAACTATTGTTAAGTTAACAATATGTAATATATCAGCTAGCGATTTTATGATGTTAATTTTTTTAACTCTATTCTACTTTTCTTCTTGTTTTTTCTTTTTTTCCCTTTAAGAACCACTTTATTTTTTTCCTTCCTGTTTTTTCTATTTTGTCTTTTTTAAATTTTGTTTTCTTTCTCTCTTAAAATAAAAAAAAACAGCATATTAAGGAAACAGGCATTAACATATTGAGAAAAATAGATGATGCTCCATCATGTGGGTGGGGCTTAATGAGTCAGTTGAAGCCCTGAATAGAACAAAATAAACTTCTCTCTCTCCTTCTTTGTCAATACAGTTTTATGGTTTTTGTTTTTGCTTTGTTCTCAATTTTCATTTTTGATTAGCACGTATTTGCAGGACATAATGATTGCATCCTGTGTGGGGAGCTGCTATGTGTATCCAGCGCATCTTAATGCCGCCCTCAGTCCTGAGCCACAGCTGGATCGGCAGACCAGCCAGTGGTGTCTGGATGGGAGCATAGCTACAGGTTCAGCAGCCAAGAAGCACGGCAGGGTCCGTCCTGAGGAGAAGCAGCCATGTCCCCCAGGCAAGTGCAGGGTGAGGCGCACAGGCCAGTCTCCGAGCTCCTTGGGAGCAAGGTCTGTGGCTTTCGCCAACTGCCAATAGTCAGTGCTCAGTGAGACTGGAACAAGGAAAGAGCACGGGGAGAAAAGGATGCTTCAGAAATGGTAAAGGAAAGTACTAGAAACTCCCTGCCAGCCTCTTGTGCCTTTGTCCTAGCATGGTCATTCTAAGTAAGAAGGAAGTCACTCTTGCTTGCTAGAATCTGTAAAGAATGGGGCCCGGGATATAGCTCAGCGGGAAAGTGCCTGCCTGGCAAGTGCAAGGTCATGAGTTCCATCCCTGCTACCATCTGCATAGATTAACCTCCCCAAATCCTTCCGAGGTCAAGGCTGCTGCAGAGGACTGAGCTGCAGTCATGCTGCCTGCAAACCCTCAACCTCACTGAGCAGGCCCACCGAGCCCAGCCTCAGTGGAGGCCTCAACAAAGGCCTTCATTGTTTCAGCCTTGGAATGTGTTTTGGTTTTTTTTGCCTTTTCCTGATTCCTGCCCAGAAAAAGCCCTAAAGATTGCTTTCTCTAAGAACTTGGAAAGCCTGGACAGGAGAGGAGAATGGAGCCCAGGGAGGGGTGATTAGTCACCACCAGGCCAGGCTCTAGGGACTGAGCAGAGGGACAGGCCGCCGGAGTCCTTCGCTTCCCTCTTCAGCTTACAGATGTGAGGACTCTTTTGAGAAGGCCCTTCAGGATGCGTGGAGGCTGGGAATGGGTCTGAGGTGAGGCCGGTGTCTCTGAGACACCTTCCTGTTGTGGCATTGCCTGCCCTCTTGCCAGAGCCCACAGCCTCAGTCTACAGGGAACCAACCCGACAGGGGCCGCTGCGGGCCCTGCCCAGGGAGCACCTCAGAAGCCATCTGTGGGATGAGGGGGTGTAACTAAGAGTGACACCCAAAGACACCTTCCCTTGCCTCGCCTCCTTGGAGGTCACCGAGAGCTCAGTGCATTGGGCTCTTCCCAGGCCCTCAGGTCCCAGGCCTTTCAGTGCTGCAAAGATGCCCAGCTGAAGGCCTGCCGCTTCTCCCAGCTAAGCAGCAGGTAGAGATCATGAGTCTTCCCGGCTGCTACAGGAGGACTTCTGGGAGAGGGCAGTGGGTCTTCTTCCTTTTCTTATACTCATGATCAGCCCGGATGCTGCTACTCAGCCACTTGCTCTGTCCCTCTCTGGGCCCCTCAAGACCTGGGCACCCTAATGTTCGTGGATGAGGGGCAGGCTCCTTCCCCCAGTGTGGGCCTGCAAGGTTGGTCAGCTGTGAATCATCTTTCTTGAGAGGCTGGCTCTTAGCTTATTATAATGAAGGAGGAATGAAGGTGCCCAGGAAATGTTCTTTTCTTTGTTAAAATTCACAAGCGAGACTCTGAATGAGGAGACTCTTCAGGAGAAATTCCCTGACTTCTCTGAGCTCTTCCTTCTCCAGCCTTTGCCATGCAGACCTCCACTACCTTTTGAGGAACTGCAGCAGGGAGGGAAGTGGGTTAGAAAATGTTGCTCTGGGGTAGCTGCAGAGCCCCTGGTTAAACTCTTCACTAAGCCCCTTGGACTCCACTTTATTGGAGACTGAACCAAAGCTGGCTTAACCTGGTCACTTCACAACATTTAGGTATGGATGAATTCAGCATTTGTGCTTCCAAATATGTGCAACCGCTGACCCCTGGTATTTGCAGTTTTGGAATCCCCTGGGAGGCAGAAGGCTGTGGGACTGCCTCAGGCAGGGCTTCCCGGCACTGGTTGGGGCCCAGCAGGGCTCCCTGCACTTTGTGGCCTCCCAAGCTGGGGCTCTTCCCCTCTGCGTCCTGGGAGAGTGGCTGGCTATGCTCTGGGTTACCCATGCCTGAGGCCACAGCCCTAGAGCAGCCCCAGGTGGACGATGCGCTCCCAGGCTGCTTCCACCTGGTCCAGTCACTCTGCTCCCTCTGGGCCTCAGCCTCTTACATGTCTGGAGTGGGTTGGTCAACTTGGTCAGGGTTCATGAACCCAAAAGGACATCAGAAGGATGAAAGGGAGAGACACAAAAACAACCACACATTCCCATCCTTACCGCAGACCATTGGCTTGGACTGAGGAGAAGGGAACAGGCGGAAAGTTGTGTTTCTAACAAAGTTTGCCCGCAATCCTGATGCAATCCCATGTAGAGATCCTGTGAGGGGTGGTCTCTAAAAACCTTCTTCTCTGATTCTGTGTCTGCTGTTGGCCAGCGGACAGATTTCCAACAGTGACTCTACTCCATAGACAACAACAGTGTGCCCGAAAAGGGATTTCCTTTCAGATTTAAGTGCCCCTAGCTTCCTGGCAGAGGGAGACAACTATGAATAGACCCCATACACATGGTCTCGAACTTGCACCGATCCTCCTCCCTCAGCCTTCCAAAGGCTAGGATTACGGGATGCACCACTATGTCAGGCAGGAGCTTCTTCTGATGAGTGGGTATAGTGGATTGGTAACTGGTGGTCAACTTAAACACCAGGTGCACTGGGTCAGCATGGTGCTGAGCACGGATGGCCCACCTGAGGAAATTTGCCAGCACTGAAAGGTGACCTGGAGAGGAAGAGCAGCTTTGTTGGTCTCTGTAGTGTTGTTGTTTGGAGCCGCTGGTTCTCCGGGAGCAGCTTGTCATACTGGCTCCCTTGATATGAACTCGGCTGTTATCATGAGAGGAGCTCAGGACCTTGCTGCTGAGAATGGCTGTGGTTCAGTTTGGGGGAGCTCTGGTCCTTTCAGCTCGCTTCCTGGCTCTGCAGAAGCTATTTGATCTCCAGGAGAAGCTTGTCACACTGGCTTCCTGGTCTGAACTTAGCTGTTATTGTCAGAGAAGCTTAGAACCTCATTGTCACTGAGGATGGCTGTGGTAATTTTCAGGGGAGCCCTGGTCCATAGTTTGAGTATCTCTTTTGACTCCACTACAGAACCCTCAACCTACTGGCTCAGACTCTTCACCCAACTGGTATAGACTTTCTGGCTTCTACCACTGACCTTTGGGCCTTCCCAGCACAGATCCATGAAACTTGAGTCATTGTTGTGGGCTCCAGGTTTTCAGCTGAACTCATGCAGGTTATTGCTATGGGATCCAGCCCTTTGGCTGGATTTCCTAGGTCTTTAGTGTTGTGGGCAGATTTCCTGCACTTTCTTTGTATTTGACTTCTGGGTGACCATTATAAATAATACTATAAATTATGTGTCCTGTGTGTAATTGTTCTCCTTGCAACCCCTCACTACAACACTGGGGAGTGTGGTGTCTTTTGACTCTGGTAATCATCCTAGCACCTGCTGTCCCTGATGTGCCCCAGAGAACCCTGGTCATTGTAGAAGGGGTCACATGGATGCATCATGTCTTCTTCCTATGCTAGACTGCTACTCAGACTGATGCTGATGTGTTTTTTTTTTTTTTTCCAAGCTGGGCCCTAGTAAAGTTGTCCATTGTTGTTTGATTTGGAGAATATCAAAATCAAATATCAGTGTTGGGGCTTGTATTAGTGAGGCTCCAGTGTGGACAGTTGTTTAGGTGTCCTCACCCCTTCTCCTTTTTGCTTCCAGAACACCTGCATTGAAAGTTGAACTGGGAAACTAAATAGGTATCCTGTCCTCTACGCCCTTTCTTCACACCAGCATGAACAGATAATTCATCAGACCAGGGAATTGTTGTGCGGTGATTGGGAAATCCAGAACTCGGATGGGTCCAAGGTAATAGCTATGGAAGTGAGGTTTCACACAATGCAGCATCTTCACACTGAAACTATTGCCTTTATTTGCTAATGGCTGGAGCTCCTGGAGCCAGGCCTTGCCTGAATCTTCTCACTGCAAATCCAGCCTCTGCCGCACAGCTAGGCACAGATTAAGCAGCACATATTGATGTGTGTGCACATTCAATCTCTCACCGATGCTTTACGTGCATCACATCTTATAATGCTCCTTTTCACTGCCACTCAGTGAAACAGGCTCTGTTCTCATTCTCTTTTTTACAAATGTCCCAAGGTGAAACAAGTTGCCCAAAGTCACATGGATGGTAAGCACACGAAATTTGAATGCAGGAATGAATTAAATGTCGCACAGTACTGCCCCTCAGGGATCAGAACGGAAGTCTTATTTGTTGTGCCAGTTAAATGAAGGATGGACACTTGCTTCTGTGGGAAAGCCAAGTAGAGAGGTAAAAGGAACTTTCAAGGTAATTGTGCTGGCTTTCTAGTATTGTAGTGAAATGTCCAGGACAATTAACTTTTAAAGAGAAAAGGTTTGTTTCGGCTCAAGGTTTTGGGAGTTCTAGTTCCCGAAGCGTCAGCCTATTGTCCTGGACCTGTGGTATGGCAGCAGAGCATGGAAGAAGCCTGGAGAAGAGCAAAATTGCCCACTTCATGTCTGAAAGCAAATGAAAGAGAGGAAGAGGAAGGGCCAGTGTTGCAGTCAGGGATTGCAAGGAGAACAAGACAATACAGGACACCTAATTTATAGTATCACTTATAATGGTCACCCCAGGAGTCAAATACAAAGAAGATGCAGGAAATCTGTCCATGCACCAAAGACCTGTAAAATCCAATGGAGGGCCTGGATCCCATGGTAATAACCTGCATGAGTTCACTGAAAACCTAGAGCCCATGGCAATGCTTCCTGCAAGTCCAACTGGAGGCCTAGAGCCCACAACAATGACTCATGCAAGTCTATTTCATGGATCTGTGCTGCGAAGGCCCAAAGGTCAGCGGTGAAAGCTAGAAATTCTGTACCAGAGGGATAAAGGAGCTGTGCCAGCAGACTGAGAGTTCTGCACAGGAAGTGACGCTCAAAGTAAGAACCAAGGCTCCCCTAAATAGTACTACAGCCATCCTCAGTAACGGTGAGGTCCCCAGCTCCTCTGACAATGAGAACAGCTGAGATCATATCAGGAAACCAGCATGACAAGCTTTTTCTGGAGATTAAACACATATCTTCCCCTCTGGAGCCAGGAAGCAATGCTTAAAGTAAAGACCAGAGGCCCCCAAAATGAACACAGCCATTCTCAGTGACAACAAGGTCCCGAACTCCTCTGACCATGAGAACAACCAAGTTTGCACCAGGAAAGGAGCTCTACAAGGCCCCCAGGTCCTCCAGGAGAACCAAGAGCTCCAAATAACAATACTACAGAGAACCAACAATGCTACTCTTCCTCTCCAGGTCTGCTTTCTATGCCGGCAATAGTCCTCAGGTAGGCGATCGACACTCAGTACCACACTGATTCAGTTTAGCCTGTGTTTAAATTGACCCCCACTTTTTAACCCACCACAGCCAGGTCACACTACTCTCTTTAGGTCACACCGCCAATAGCCTACATACCTTCCACCAGACTCCACCCCTCAGAGGCTTCAGCACCTCCCAGCGGAGCCACCCTGGCCGCACTTTAACACTCGGGTCTCTGGAGAACACTTAGCCTTGTCATAGCTGAGCAGATCCTCCACACACCTGAACTTATGGGCTCAGATCCAGCTGTGTGAGGCCATGGAAACTTCTCGGCATCGTGTGCTCAGATTCTTCCTACTGAGAAACAAACTTGCTGACTATTGTAGCTTAGCATAACTGATGCCACCTTGAGCCCTACATTTAATTAGTGCCCCGTATTTGACCCAGGAAAATGAAAAATTACTCAGGGTATAAGTCCCATGAGAAAAGCAGAATGAGCTGTACTCACAAGAGAAAAATTAACCTGCTCAACAAAAGAAGCAGGTGTCAACCAAAAATTAATGTAAGATTCTAGCTAAATTGTATCCAACAGGATGTCTTTTTGTGGTTCTCTGTTTAAAAGCTTTGTAATTTTCCAGTTCAGGGCCACTAGGTGAGACTCTGAAATGGGTCCACTAGAGTGGTCACTGAGCTCAGTTACTTAAATTCCAAATTTATCAATTTGACTGCTTGGATTCTTATATTGTTTGTGAACCCCCTTCACTGACTACATTTTGCTAGATGAAATTTGGTCAATAGAACCTAGAGAAGAGCCATTGTTGACAACGGAGACTTACAATAATACATTAGTTGAATTTAGAATTATAAGAAAAATAATTTTCTCTTGGCTGGGAAAGGAAATTAGAAGGCTCAGAACATCCTCTGCAGATTTTATGTTATGATTTCTAAGGCCTACAAAAGACTAACTTGTGTCTGCCAAAGATACTTCGAAGTTCTAACACTGGGTACTTGTGAATGTGACCTTGTGTGAAACAAGCTACCTGCAGATATGGTCACATTAAGATGAGCCACTCGGGCAAAGCCTTATCCAACACGATTGGAGTCTTAGGACCAGGAGGCAGACTGGAGGGGGAAGACTGCCATGCAAAGACAAGCAGAGGGGGAGATTACGCTGCCTCAAGACAAGGAGAAGCTGTGGGTACCAGAAGCTGAAAGCAGTGAGGAAGATCTCTGGAAAGAATGGGGCCCTACAGACACCTCGAGGTTGGGCCGCAGGCCTCCAGAATTGTGAGATAATAAATTTCTGTCACCTGAGCCAACTGGCCTGGAGTGCTTCACTGTGATCTTCTAGAAGCCAAGACAAACCCTGTGCTGTTTTTCATCTCAGCCTCATCCCAGCTCAATGGCAGTAACCTCTCCTCTCTGTGACCCTCCCCCAGTTTATTCCAGTGGACACACACAAAGGTCCTAAGAGGAACTGGTCCCGTCTACGGCCACCTCCCCTGCTGGGCAGCTGTGGCAATGTGGTTTGGAACCTCAGAGACTTTTCTTTGTTGTAATGCTGCATCTAGTCCCAGCTCTCTGGGTGGGTTTAGTTTTTACAAATTAGAAAGGGAACCAACCGTAGAGCCAGTGGCATTTGTGCATTTGTGCAGTATTTCCTCTGCACAGACTCTGTAGGCATTTTTTCCTAACCCTCACTGACACTGTGAGTTAGTTAACATGAACTTGAATGTCAGAGAAGCCCCTGAGGAGAAGAGAGGAGCCAGACGTGGGGCAGAGAGTGAAGCATGCACGACACTGCAGGAAGCAGGTCACAAGCGGGACATGGCACATGGGCCTGGGGTGACAGTGCTCAGTGCGAGCCTAACCCAGCTGGGCCTGTGCTGAAGGGTGAGCAGTTAAATGTCCAGGGTTTGTGTAGAGGGGTGGATGTCATCTTAGTTGCTGGAAACTGGCCACAGTGGGAATACTCACACCACAGAGATGGGTGAGTGCTGGCATCAGAGGCCTGCTGCATCTGGTTTGCTGGATTTCCACAACTGGAGACAGAGAGAGCAACCTAGGAGAGATGCACCACAGCTGGAGTCTGAGATCAGCTGGCCCCGGCATCTTTGGAGATAGAAAGAGTGACCTGGCTCTGTGTATGGGCTGAGGAAGGGCCAGTTCCTCCCTGGGGAGCTGGGAGCGTGCACTGAAACCTCCTCAGTGAGTAGGAAAACAAAGTCACCAAAACTGTCTCCTCCTCCAAACGGCAGCTATAGGGTGTGGTACAGGACCCATGTGTCTAAACTTCTTAAATAAGCAGTCTCTCTTCGGTTCACAAACATCTGTAGAAAAGAGAGATAATGAGTCAGTGATTCTCAAAACCATCCCATCATACACTGCCCAGGATATTTAAACCCGTGTGTTTGACTAGCCCACTCTGACCTCCCCCTGCCCGAGGCTGCTCTGGCTCTAGACTCTCTTGCTGAGAGCTTCCGGTCATGCCCTTGTCTCCTATGAGTTTGACTTATTGGTCAGAGACGGTCACCACTGGGGTCATTTGGCTCTATGCCAACACTAGACTTCAGGGCCCAGTCCAGCAACCACCTGTGACCTTGCAGCTCTCCATGCATGGCAATTCAGAGCCAAGAGGGGACCCAAACACAAGATATGGGCTGGATCCAAAGCCTTGCTCTGAAGACAGACTTAAAATACATCGCTGATCATTCTTTGGTTGAAGAGATAATATTTTAGTTATATTGATTTAAAACATAATATTGAAATTAATTCTCTCTCTCTCTCTTTTTCTCTTTCTTAAAGAATGAGTAGCTGAAAATCTACAATTAAGCTGGCCATGGTGGCTCATTCTTGTCATCCTGGCTACTTAGAAGGCTGAGACAAGAGGATGACAAGTTCAAAGCCAGGATGGGCAAGTTCGCAAGGCCTTGTTCCCAAATAAAAAACAAACAAAAAAGGGTTGGGGATGTGGCTTAGTGTAAAAGTCCTGGATTCAATCCCCAATACCTCAAAATAAGTAAATAGATAAATAAACGAAACCTACCTCCGCATATGTCACCATGTACCTACAGTGCCGGAGTAGCACTACTCTAGAGAAGAGGCCTGTGATGTTTCTGGGGCGGGGTGGTTGCTATCCACCCCAGGGTGGGATACGTAACTGTGTTTAACTTCCTCGAGCCACCCTAGTTTCTTGCACCACGTTCTCTCTGGGGTATGTTCCAGCCAGAGTAATATGATCATCTGTAAGCAGAAGCTTTAACTGTTCAAAGTCCTCACGCAGCTGTACGTGGTTCTGCAGTTCTGCCGAAGAACCTGTCCCAGCCCTCGCACTAAGCCACATGTAGGTGAACTCTGGCGGGATGGGTGTGACCTCGAACAGCATGGCTTCTCTGGTCCCTGTTTCCCTTCCTTGCCCATCTGGCGATCCTTCCCGCTGTCCTGCTGGTGATCACGGTGCTGAAAACCTCCGTACTAGGCCTGACAACTCTGCCTTTAAAAGCAGGGGTTTCTTAACATGTTTCAGTTGTTCCAAGGTGTGAGGTGAAACTCCCACAAAAACCTGTCAAGGGCTGGCTTTGGAGTTGGATTCTCAAGGTTAACTTGCTGGGATGAACAAGAATTGTATGCCAGATTTCAGGTAATTATTCCTGCAGGAACTGCCCACTCCAAGCACTTTAATGAAAAATGATAGGAAGAGTTATTGACCTCTGAGACACCGAATTCCACCGAGCAGCTAAGCATCTGCAGTGTATCAGGCCAGGGAAGATTACATCTGCCCCACCGCTGAGACACAGCCGTAGTTTATCTTCAGAATAGGGAAAGAAAATGTGTCTAATGAATCCCTAAAGCACTGTGCGTGCAGATGGGGTTGGAAGCAGTCTTCGGTAATATTTCATCCTCATTAATAATGGGAATCCCTTGGAAACCAGTTGGAGATCCTATGTAAATTTAACTTGCTACAGTCACAGCATTCTGAGAAGACTAGGAGTGAGATGAGAAATGAAGACACTGCAAAGTTAATAATCTGAGAGAGGAATTCTTATTAAAATAAAGCAATGAGCTGCGTGTGGCATCTTCACAGGGACTGCGTGGTTCCATAAAACGGACGCGGCCTCTGATGTGCCCCATCTGGCGGTGCAGAGCAGGAGACTAAGGGGGGGCTTGGCGGCTCTGCTGCAGGATGCTGTGCGTGCGGAGGCCCAGAGGGGACCTAAGCACAGACAGTGCTGCGAGCCCAGGCGGCCCCTGCAGGACAGACACAGTCTGGTCCTCATGCAGGACGGGTAAACAGAAACCGTTCCCAGGCTTTGTTACTTGCTGCTATGCTAGTGTGTGTGTGGTATTACTGGGGACTGAAACCAGGGCACTGGACTGTGCTTATTCAGTATTTTTTTATTTTGAGACAGGGTCTCACTGAGCTGCCCTGCCTGGCCTTGAGTTTGCGTCCTCCCGACTCGGCACGC
>PVJX010021857.1:0-31365 GCA_004027295.1 Dolichotis patagonum | reverse complement strand
TGGAACTAGAAGCTGGCAGTCGAGAGTCTCTTAGTTACATTTTGTGTCCTCTGTCTTGAAGGGCATGAATTAAGCTAGGAAAATTTTGGACTAATAAGCTTTGTTCTGTCAGCTTTTAGATAGACACTCCTTAAATGACTAATACACTTGTGTCCAAAGTTTTGAGGAAAAGGATACAAAATGAGAGCCAAGCGTTGTTCTGCTTTTAGTTGTTTATTGGGCATTTGTAGGCTGAAGTGAAAAGGCACACATTAAAAGAAAAACCATTTTTTAAGTCTCTGACTGCCTCGGAAGAAAATACAACTCATGTTTTGAAGACTAACAGGGTAAGGTCCCAGAAGTTTGTTTGCCCTTTGTCGCTGGGGAAGTCTCTGAGCAAGACAGAACGGTGGGCCAAGTCTTGCCTATCCTGCCTATTATGTGAACAGTTATGCAAGGAAAAAATTCTACAATCTGGGGAGGGGGTGTCACCCATGTTATCTGCATCTGGGGAGACCATTGCTTTCTTTTTCCACCTTTTGAGAAAGTTTATTTAACATACACAGTAGAACATCTGGAAGGCAGAAGAGAAAGAGGGAAAAGGTCTAAAATAATACACAAGCTATAGAATTGGCCTTTGAATGATTATTAGTTGAATGAATTTCCCGGTATGGGCTCTCCTGTTCTCAGTCCCTCACTCCTTGAGCTGGGGTTTGTCTTGGGCTCTGCTGAGAACTCTGGGGTTCCAGGCTCACTTGGATTCCCAGCTTCTTCTTGGCTTTCAGAGTTGGCCTAGAGTGATGGCTTTTCATGATGAGCATGTCCTCATTTGAACCGTTTGCGGCTTCCCCTTTTGCAAAATGAATTGTACATGACAAAGGGAATTGAGCTCAACTTTGTAGCCAGAACCAAGAGATTCTGCCTACCTGAGAAGTTCAGATGAAAAATTACAAAATCCCCCCCCCACACAAAGGGCCAAATACAATATAAATGCTAATGTAAAAATACCATAAAGTAAACACATTTTATCAGTTTTATAATTAAGTAGAGCAGTGTTATAACTTACCTATGCAGCTGGTACGTAGCAGGACCAGGATTTTAAACTAGGCCTTCTGGACTCTAAGCCAGCTGCTCTGACCCACTCTGAAGCCACAATCCAAATAAGAAAAGCCAGCTTTGAGGCCTTAGACAGGGTTAGACCCCGGGCGAAGAGTGGAGGGCAGAGCTCAGCAGAGACAGGAGCAGTGCTAGGAGCGGAGCGCGCTGATGTGGCAGGGGGACCAGCTGTTGCTGTTTGCATCCTCAGCGAGCTCTCGACATTGTCTCATGTGTAAGTGGGGTGAAGGGTGGAAGGGCCAGGCAGAGACACTGTACCCCAGAACTCTCTGTGTCCCTGGCAGCTGGTGCGCCTCCACCTGCCTGCATCCTTTTATTATTCATCTCAGGTTGATCCTCTTAGAGCCTGGACGTTCTCCTTGTGGGCCGCAGAGGATGTCAGCTGACCTCCTGTTGCCTCCAGAAGTACAGCTTGTGAGGCTGTGGACTTGTTCCTCCCTTTTCTCACCATTGGCTTTCATTGTCTTGTTTCTATTTGTGTACCAGCTGAGAATAAACTGTGGCTGCCTCATCATGCTGAGCGATCAAGTGGTGCCTCTAACCAAACCAGAGGCACTCTGAACATCCCATATTGCGTCTTAAGAGTTGGGTTGTCTTGGTTAAAATCTCAAACCTGTCCCACTTTTTGGCAAGATAAAGCATGCAGTAGAACCTCAGTGTTCCTCATCTGTAAAATGGGAATAATAAAATCAACTTCATGGATAGGTTGTAAAGAGAACATGTTCAGACCCCTGGCAGCAGGTACAAGAGTTCCCTCCTGAGGCCAAAGTACCTGCCATAGTGGAGATTCCTATCATAATGGAGATTCCATCACCTCTAGCCCCAAGGCTTCCAGACCCTCTCCTAACCTGCACTGGTAGTTGAGTCATCCTGGCTCAGCAGGGAAAGCCATAAATTTGGCATGTGGCTGCCCTCTACCTTCACAGCTTACCCTACCCTCATCCCCACATCGATTACCCAAAAAGTCAGCTCGAAGCTGTGCCTAAGATCTCCTTGGGTTTATTGGATATGTTGCTGCTTTGTTTTTGAAGAAAAGCTGGTGTCTTCCCTGGGGAGGAAGATGTTGTCACTGCTGGTGGTAGGCCTGTTCCATCTCTTGCATCCTCCCCTAGTGTCTGAGGTGATCCTGTTTTATAGAACGTCTCACAGGTGTCACTGGTCCCTAAGGAGGCAGAGACAGCAAGACTGCCAGGTATCTGGGGACCTGGAGACACCTGGAGCAGAGCTCAGCAGTTCTGCTCAAAAGCTGGTGGTCCTGTATGTCTTTTCTCCATGAAGGAGTTTTCCTTATTATAGCAGCTAGACACTCCTGATCTTACCTTGCAGAAAGAAGAGGGACACTCGCGCTGAGTGAGCTTTTACCGTCTTCTCAAAACTGGAGAGGGACGGTGTGCACGGTAACAGCACGCAAGGCAGGCCTTGCTGCAGTCCCTCCTCTACAGAAGAGAAGCAGGTTAGGTAGTTTGCACATGCCATACAACTGAAGAAGGAGCAGAGCAGAAATTGAAACAAAGCTTATAACTTAGGAACCCATTACAATATGCCGCCTCTAAGGACAGCATAAATAACATGATCTTAAGCAGCATTTTAGAGAAAAAAAGGAAATGGGCTTGTGATTCTACTGTTTTATGCCTTTGACCAACCTAAGAGTAGTAGCAAATCTGCGTGACTCTACCCACCTAACCTTTGTGGGTTATGAAAAACAAAAGCCCAACTCTTAGCTTCCTCAAAGCAATGAAGTGGAAATGAGTGTGCTGCAGGGCTCCGGTGGAGTTCGTTGAACCTCAGAAAACATGTTTATTGAGAAGACTTTTGTATTGGAATTTGTGAATGTGTAGCTTAAGAGCCAAATGTAAACCAGACATGTTTTGTTTTAACCTGCAGTAATTTTTTAAAACTTCAAACTAATCTTTAATGGTTTTTAAATGCTCCAGGTACACACAGAACCCCAGATTTCCAAATTATCTTGAGAAAGCAGAAACTCTCACAAGCCTAGGCCTGTGGCCCTATTTGACCACTGCTGGCTGGAGGGGAGAAGCTGCCACTTGGACAGGGAGGTGCAGAGGTACTTTCCAGTGGCTGCAGTCCCACGCTCCTTAGTCCTGAGCGGGAGTGCTGGTTCAGCTGCCGTTATTCACCTTCTCTCTGCCAGTTTCTCACCTGGAACTAAGAGGAAAAGGCGCTTTCCTGTCCCAGTTCCATCCTCTCTCCATTTACTTCCCTAGGCGTTCCCTTCCCGAAGAACTTCCTTCAGATCTGCAAGAAGATCCTGTGCCGCCTTTTCCGGGTCTTCGTCCATGTGTACATTCACCACTTCGACCGAGTCATTGTGATGGGTGCAGAGGCCCACGTCAACACCTGCTACAAACACTTCTATTACTTCGTCACAGAGATGAACCTCATAGACCGAAAGGAACTGGAGCCCTTGGTGAGTGTCACCTGATGGAGAGCACCCGAGTGGTGCCCAGAGGCTTAGCCACTTGTCACGGTACACCGCCAGACACATGGAGAGTGCCCGCGGATAGCTAGAGGTCAGCTGGAAGGTTGCAGAACTGGACCGAGTCCAGTAGTCCAGGCCCAAGAGATGCCAAGATGCCCACAGCTACCAAATAAACTGTTGCCAGATGATTGCCCACTGACGGTGGCTTGGGCTGGAAGAAGTAGCTTTATTCTCAGCTCATTCACTTATTTATCTAATCTCTAATCTCTTATAGGGCTCTCATGTTTGATCTTTTGTTATCTGATATCATTAATCAAGGATGACCAAAAACATTCCCTCGATCAGTAAATGAATGTTTAGCAACTACTATGTGACAGTTACTAGGCCTACAAAGTTAAGTAAAATTGCCTTTGAGACAGGGAACAAAGTCAGCCCCGAAAGAGAATATCAAGTCATAGGGACTTTGCCTTTGACACTGACTCTCCTGTTTGGGAGTCTGGGGAAGGGGTGACATAAAATTTGTTAGTATTAGAATATTAGAATATTCTAGAATATAGAATATTCTAGAATATGGAATATTAGAATACTAGAGTTTTAGACTCTAGAACATTCAGGATAAATCTCTGGTAATACTGTATGGGTGAATGGGGTCACTTGGACCTTCTTTATAAGGTGTTTTGCTGCTGTTGAACTCATGGTTTGCTTTAAAAGTCCAGACCCCTAAAAACTCCATCACTTTCTAACAGGTGATTCTTTGATCACCATGCTTTTATCACAGCTATTTCTAGTTGGCTGTATGCAGTACTTTCATGTCCTGTAAGATAGAATAAAATTATGCCTTTGCTTGTTAAAATGCTGAATAGAGCAACTAAATTTCATCCAAGTCCTTTGGAATAAAGGCCGGAATGCCAGGGCCAGGATGTCTGCTTTTGATAACCTGTATCTGTTTCTCTGTATTGTTTTAAATTACACCTATTTTATTACTATGTAGGTACAGTGAGGCCAGTAAGTCAGTTGACTACCATTGGAAAGGTAACTTGTACTCACGCATCCTGAGAGAGGATCATGCCATACCACCAACAACCACAGGAGGAAGCACTGGGTCAGTGAGGAGATGGAGTGAGAAACGTGGACAGGAGCCTTCCTGACTGGCCCTGGGAAGACACAGGCAAAAGAGGGTAAACAGGCTTAGGGCTGCCTAATCTGAATAATGTCAGCAGGCTCTGGGGCACAAGGGTTGCCCCTAGCTGTCTGCTGCCTGTGATAGTGTGGAAGTTTATAGAGGCGGTGTTTGTGGCCTGGGCCTAGATTGGCTGATTTGGTTGGTTGTCAACTGCTTGCTGATGGGTTCATTATCATCTCTGGGTGTTGGATAGCTCCAGAAGGGGCAGTGGTTCTGCGTCAGCAAGACCCCGCATGTAAAAGAGTCAAAATTCAAAGCATAAAAGACGTGTTTTCATCAATATAGGATCTGTGTCTGGCAAAGAAGATGTTGCTAAATTTTATGTCACCTTCAAAATTTCTCAGCTTGCAATCACTGACTGTTCTATGGGTATAGATGACAAAAAAAACATACTGTTTTGCATCACTCAATTATTCTAGAACAGTGTATGATTGAGATGTTTGTTAAATCGCTGGCTAAAGGAGATCTAGTTTTCTTCATTTTTTTCCCACAATGACTTGCTAGAAAACTCTTGGGCCAGGGACTTTGTTGTAATTGGATAATTCATGTGGAAAGAAACAAAAATGTATGATGTTCCGCTCTTTATAAAGGTTGTTGGGTAAACAGCCACTGTAAGGAGAAAGGGTTGTGCAAACAACTCAAAGGAGCTGGATGACTAGAAATGGTCACTCCCACGCACTCATACTTCCAATTTTGCAGAGCTACAGTGATGGAAACAGTAGCTGGACAGAAGGGAAAGTCAATTTCTCCTTTATGCTCAGAAGCATAAAGGCTATTGTAAGATAAAGCTGAGTGTCAATCAACAAGCAGAGAAAGCCTTTCTTTGCTATCAAAACCCTCTCAGTTATTCTGTATAACTGAAGATGTGCTCCAGAGATTCTAGCACCTGCCAGTGCCAGGAGCTGACTTGAAGTCTCAGGGTCGCAGTCAGTCCTGAATAGGCTGATATTCTGGAGAAGAGCGTCTGTGTGTGCCTGGGAGAAAAGCTCTGATTAGATTAATCATGAATTTTTAACAGTGGAAGTAAACAAGAAACGTGTGGTTTTCCTCAGAAGCTTATATTTCCTTAAATCCTGCTTAAAACAGTATTCTTCCTACACTTATATTTTACTATAATTACAGAAAGGATTAATTTTCATATGTTTTTTAAATACTAAGTTATCTGACATTATGTATTTGCTTTATACAAACCTAAACCTACAAAACATAGGAACGGATACTGAGAATATTTTTGAGGCTAATAGTTAAATGACATCAGGCTCTGCATACTTAGCATATCCATACCCTCTAAGAGTGTTATATTTGTTGATTGTTATTGTTGTAATTTCAGGTGTTGATAGTGCTTAGAATACCTGACTGCCAAGCCTACTGTCGCAATGTACTTTACGTACTGCGATTAGATATATCAAGCCAATGCATTTGTATTGGATTTGCACATACTACTTTATAGGTACAAAGCAAATTGCTCAGATATTCTACATGCATAAGAAAAACATGCTCTGAGAGATTTACAGTGCAGTCTAGATTATGTAAAATAATGAGTCTCACTCATCTTCAGTCCTTCAAGGATAACGAAGTCAGGCATTTGCCATCACATTCTAATTGTACATTCTTTGAAATCCAATGCAGCAAGGGCCAGAAGGGCAGCATTTGCCCAGGGAGTTTACTTTAGAACATCAGTGTCTCTAGAGGTCCCGTGCCACTGATGGGACATTTCTGGAATCATGTTCTGGAATCACATGGGATTTCACAGTGTAGAGCTTGGAGTCTCCTTATACTTCCCTTCATGTGTCTGTCACGTACCACCACGCTTCTCTGGTCCCCGAGCCCACCCAGTTGCTGATGTTAAATGAGTATCTGGCACACCAAAAAAGTAGACAATCCAGTGTTATGCACTGCATGAGGCAAGACCCAGATGCTCTAGGATTCCAGCCTTAGACACTTCATCTACTAACTTGCAACTTTAAACAAGTTATTTGGCTTTTCAAAGGCTCATGTTCTTCATCACAGAATAAGTGTAATGGAATTGTAGGAGTCAAATGGATTATTCACGTGGCAAGTGCTTAAGAAATGTTGGTTGTTAAATGAGATAGTGGGTATAAAGTAATTAGCACAAAGTAAGTAGAATTACCTCAACTCTCCCTTCCCTAGTGCTCACTGCCTTTCCCTAGATAGTCTCCTAGTAAATATAGTGACTCATATTTGTATCCATCTCTGCCATCAGTTAGTTGAGGGCTGAGAGTATACAGGCTATAGGGCTGTATGTTCCATATCACCTAGTACATTTCAAGTATGTTAATGTTTTTGAATCACAGAGAGCATTTTAAGGATGATATGCCCCCATTCAACATGATTAGGCAGCAGTCATTCCTCCTTTGATGCCACCCTTATCTAAGAACATACCTGCAGTGACCTCCACACAGACATCTGCTAATTGAAAATAATGTTTCTTCCTATCTGATTTGCAAGAGAGAACAAAAGCAAAATAAGGTACCCAACAGTGAAGGGATACATTGTAAGCTTTATACTGGACAGAGAAAGATAGAACCACAATCCCCAGTCATTCTCTGTTCCAGATTCCAGAGATGCCACCCAGCAGATGTCAAATGCTCTCACACTGCTTGAGGGTGACTAACTCTCAGTTTAGCCCCCAGAGACCCATGTCCTGGGAAAACCCTGGGTACCAACAAACTGGGATGATTGGGCTCTCTATCAGGCTTGTGGCTGGGAATACAGTTTGGAATTCAGAGGCTGGAAGGAAGTGAAGACCAGCATTTCTTTTCACCCCTAGGACTTGCCTTCTGTCCCCCATTGGGACCTCTGCTCAGTCTCTCCAGTGGCAGCCTGGGAAGCAGGGAAGCACTCACGCGTCCTCAAGGCTGGCATACTGGCAGACAGACATGACAGACCATCTATTCCTCACAGCTGAAGATGACCTGAGCTCCAGCAAGTTCACAGTGGGGGGAAGAGCCCAAATGATGCTGGTAATTGGAAAATAGGCAAGGCCTGATTGAATAAGCAGGCCGCTCCTGGCCTTGTCTGCTTGGGAGTCAGCTGACAAAATTGAGCTAATCAGAATTATCACTGGCAAGCACAAACAGCCAGCAGCATTTTCTTGTCTTTTCACTAGAAACAAAAGCAACTGAGAGAGGGCTGTGAGCAGTGTAGTAGCTGTCAGTGAAAAGCTGACTGGCCTTGGAGGAGGAGAGTGGCAAGGTGAGAACAGACTGGAGGGTGCTATTTCACTTCACATTAATGTCCCTGCTGACTGTGGTGTGACCTCGGCCCAGGACTTTCCCTTTCTGCAGGCTTCTATTTCCTATTTATAACAATGAAGGTGATCACACCGTTGCACTGGGGCCTGTTTTCCTGTCTTCTAGGAGGGTGCTTGGGTAATAGGCTCTGATTTTCACTAGGGGCCCATACACCAGCCACATCAGAATTAGGTGGTATTTTAAAATGTGCGCGTCTGAGCCCTCCCCCAGATACGTGAATCAAGAATTGCTGAGATAGGTGCCTGGTATTAAGCGCCTTCCACCAACATCCCAGACTGTATTCTTTAGGGAACCGCCAGGAATCTGGCTCAAATGCACGTTCTGAGTCCACACCTGACAGGATGGCACACACGTGCTCATGCTGCTTTCAGATATAGAAACTGTCGGTACCAGGCCACCCTTCAATAGGAGAGACTCCACAGGACAATGACTCTCAAATTGGAGAATGAACAATTTTATCACATCATTTCTCCTCTAGGATTGGAAGTGAGCTCAGAGGAATGGGAAAGTAAAATAAAGGAGAAAAAGCTAGGGAGCAGTGTTTACCAAGAGCCCTCCCCAAAAATTCACCAAAGGTTATGCTCAATGAAAAAACAAAGAGTTTCTTCCTTCATTAAATGCGAATACTGCATGCTAACTACCATTGAAAATCCCTGGCATGACCAGTCCCAAATTAGAGACCTCACAAAATATCTAGTAAAGAAGTTTCTTCTGATTGGGTAGTGCCCTCCCCCCACCCCACCCCACCTGACCTTCACCCACCTTAACTGTATTTGGCTACAGAACTTCTTTTTTCCTTTCATCACCACTCATGAACTTCTTACAGAAATCATGATCCCTGGGACACACTGTGGGCAAATGACTCATCTCAGTGATGTGTCTCAAAATTTTGAGTTTTTCCTCTTGCTCCACCCTGGCCCCAACCACATACTCACCACTGTAGCATGGGGTGAGGAAGTGAGAAAACCAGAAAGGAAATGAAACTCCACACAAGGAGGCCTCACAGAAAGTAAGAAGCCCAGTTTTGGGCGTTCAGTCTTCTCACACCTTTGCTGAGTTCTTACCATGTTCAAGGCACGCAAGCGTTTTCCCAAAGTAAAAGTAGCTCCATTTCCTGAGTTACACATATGATATTAGGGCTTTATGTGTATTGTTTCATCTCCTTACACTTTTTGTCATTGCTGCAGACAGGTGTCCTGGGCAGTTTCTCGACTCGTGAACCCCACTGCTCTCATCTATCTATCCCTCATTGTAACGCTTGTCACGCTACAGTCACACCCCATCCCCAATGTGTAAGTGCCTGATGACTGCTGTTGATAATAGACCCTGGCACCAGCACTATCACTTTAACACGAGGACTTATAAAACAGTTTGGAGGCTAGCCATTGGAGGGCCGAAGATGTGGAAGATCTCGTATCCTGAAGGCCTGGCCACAGCCCGGCTGGGTCCTGGCAGATGCTGATCCTGTGTTCCGGGAGAAGCGGTCAGCCCAGGCCTGCACTTCTAACGGAGAAGCTTGGATGAGTGCAGTAGCCAGTGTCGGCCTGCAGTGGACAGATGGGTCAGGACTGTGAAGAGGAGCAGAGCTTCTCACAGGAGCCAAGCTGCTCCCCAAAATAGCTGGCAGCGAAGAGCCATTGTGGGCCTTTGAAAGGCTCTTTTCTTTTGAAACATCATCTGTACAAAGGCCTCCAGGCTGCTGCCTGTCAGGCGGCTTTCCTGAGTTACAGCCAAACAGCCCGGACTTGCGCACAGCTGTTGTAAAGCAGTCTCTGCCTGGAAGTCTGTCCATTGGGCTTTGAGATGATGTTTCTGTAATCTGTTACCACATCATGATTTCCTGTAATAGCTCTGGACCTTGGTTTCCTCATCAGCAAAAGCACTTGTATCTAGATTCTTCTCGGTTTGACTTACTGAGACTATGATCTTTGCCGTAGTGTGTCACTAGGGTTGTCATCCAAGATGATCTTCTGTCTCTGCCTAAAGGGGTCATCATGGGTTGAAGCCTACTAGGGCAGCAGAGCAAGGTCTACTGTGGATATAAAATGGCTGGAGTTTGCGTTCATGGGACTTTGTCAGTTCAGATAATGATGACAGTGGTGATGATGACGGGGGTGTACATGCTGCATGGGCGTGCGGA
Organism: Dolichotis patagonum; assembly: GCA_004027295.1. NCBI lineage: Eukaryota > Metazoa > Chordata > Mammalia > Rodentia > Caviidae > Dolichotis > Dolichotis patagonum. The sequence goes on along the minus strand of PVJX010021857.1, from coordinate 21,232 downwards.
TGCACACACGTGTCCAGCGCGGCATCAGCTGGTGATAATTTAGGGCAACGCAAAGGCTTGGAGACAGTGGGAAAGCCTGCCAGGGATCGTTTTAGGAGTTTTGGCAGACCTATTCTAAATCATCAGTTTGAAAAATAGCAAAGAAACATGCATTTATTTTCAATGGAGTGCTTTATGCAAAAACAGTCACATGTCCCTGCCAGTACTATTTATTCTCCCCTGTTTATGTCTAGGGAGCTTTTGCTTCTGGTTTGTAGGTTTACATGGGTTTTTTTTTGGGGGGGCAGGGGAAAATAGCATTTGCTTCATTTTATTTTGTTTTAATTGGGCCAGAGGGAAGCGTGGTCTGATTCATTTCAGGGACAAAAATATGATCAATTAGAGTAGAAAATGATGCCCATAGTAAAACTGTTAGCATATAATATTAAGTGATAAAAGAAAGATTCAAAACCATACTGAAAAATCACTAACCATGTACCCATAAAAGGAAACGAAATGCAGTAAAAAAGTACTAACGGTAACTCTGTCTTAACAGATGTGTGGATAATGCTTCTTTTGTATACATATTTTCTTTGACTTTCTAGGTTTTCTGTCACAAATATGAATCATTTATGGAATCATAAAAATTGGAACATTATGATTATAAAAGCCTTGCTAACAAAGACCAAAGCTTCACAGAGCAAACCCGTATGTACAGGACCAATGACTATGTTTGCCCTCTCTCTAGCCATTAAAATTAAATAAAATTAAACTGAAATGAAAGACTTAGATCCCTCTACTTGATCAGAAAAGATATTTGGTTTTAGTTTTCATCTAACTTCAAGTTTTGAAAAGAGAACAAAAGGCATTTGTTGAAAAGAGATTAATCCATACTACAGAATGGTCTCTACAAGTTTTATTAAATTTAAACATAGATATATGTATAATAACAAACACTTTTTAGCTGAACTTATACTTAATTGCAGTTTATTTTAATCCTTCCTTAGTAAGATATTGGCAGAACTCAAGCCCACAAGTGATTAAGGGAAGTCTCTCCCCTGGTCTCCCTCAAGTTCCTGTTCTGTCATTTTTTTCACCTGACCATCTTTCTGCACCTGTCTGCAGCCCTCATCTTGGTTGGCACCACCTGTGTTTCTGGCGGTCCTTCCTTTGTTTTGGGCTGGCATTCTAATCACAGTGAATTCTCAATGTGCAGTATTTGGTATACATTTTAAAGTACAAAGTCTTAAGAAACTGTACATAAATTTCCATAACTTTTAATTTTCATTTTAATTTGACATCTCAGATTATCTTCTAGTTCTGCAGATGTACTATAGCAGCCAGAAGATGCCTAACATTACATGCCCACACCGTTGCTCTGACCTTAGTTGGGTGGAAATAGTTTTGGAAATAGTTTACAGCTAACTCTGATTTTGGCTGAAAGAACATGCCTTCTGCACCATTCAGTAGATATTTATTACCTGCTGACTATGTGCTGAAAATATGTGCCAAGTTCATAGAAGGAATGTAGATATTATATACTGCAAATATGTCCAAATAAAAATTAAGAAAAAATCAGGAATCTCTACCTTCCAGGAATTAACTGGATGTTTCCCTCCTATCTCCATCTTAACTTACTGTAGGATCCCCCAAAGTCTTTTTTCCAGAAGCTACTAAATCTACAAGACATTGAATAGTCTTATGTAAAACGAGTGTTCGGTAGTTGCATAATTATGGGAAACAGTGAGTTAATAAAGCCATTCAGATTTCTTTAATACACTGATGTGCATTCTAACTCTCTATGTAAAAAATGAAATATGCAGGGTTTCTACAGATCATTTGAAATACCCTTAGGGAAATATTTGGCTACATAGTCTTATAGGATCTGCCTTCTGTACAGTAAGTTAGTCCTTTTCAGGTCATTGAGTGTTTGTGCATGAGCATTAAAAAAAGAAAAAGAAAAAGAAAAAAACACAACCTGCATAGCAATATGTCAGATATAGTGCTGGGCACACAGTAACAGTCAACTAAGATACATTTCCATTCTTTAGGTAGCTCACAGTTTTAAAGAAGGATCCTGCCAACCCGTGGCTTAGATTGACATCATCTTGTACAGTAGCCACTAGCCATTCATGACTATTTAAATTAAGGTTAAAAGTGGCCGCTTAATTTTGCGAGCTACATTGTAAGTGCTCAAAAGCCACGTGTGTGTAGTGGCTATGGCACTGGAGGTCACATCTACTGGACAGTTTTACTATTTAGGAGCCTTATCAGACACCACTGAGTCAGAGCTTCTATCTTCAAGAATTACTTCCTATAATCCACTAGTAATACCCTCTCCCACCAGCACTGGCTGCCACATGTATTCAGAATTGTCCCCATGCCACCTCCATGATGAATTTCCATTTAGTTCTGAAGCCTCTAGAATGGTTTACTTCTTTTTGCTAAGTTGCTTCTCTTTTGCTTTACAGATATAATAGATAAAACTGGCTTCTGCAGTGTTGGAAATTGGTGCAGAATGTCAATCACAGCAGGGTTTAATTCATCTTCATGAGCATTTGTATAAAAATATGTATAGTCTGTACGACCTGATGCCCATATAGGAGCCCGCCAGTTTTTGACTGCTATGTGTGGTCTTGACTAATTCAGATTTCCCAGTGGGATAAGATTTTTTGGCTCCAAAAAATGTCAAATCAGTGTTAACCTGGGATTTGAATGAAGGGAGATTTCAATTACTAAAATATGACAATGTGTCTTCTCCAGTCTCCCATGTGTCCCACCATAATAAAAGCATGAGGATATGATTCCAGATAGTCCCTAATCTTGAAACTCATGGTCACTTGTGTGATCTTAGACCTCTTGCCATAGAATAATCTAATACATAAGATATATGAGCCACCAACAGAACTAGTTAAGCCATTATGTAACTGGATCATAGTACTGATCAATATAACTCCATGTTATTAATGCTAATAGATTCCTATTATGTTATAAATCTGAGTGTAGCTGGAAAAATAAAAACACAAATGCATGCAAAAACAGATATAGCTAAAGGGAGAGATATGTAGGCTACTCCAAAGAGACTTCCCAGAGTTCCTTGAATGGGCCGTGTGCTATCACTTCAGAGGTATTGCATGTCCAAGGGCTTTAGCCTCTAGGGCCTCCTAAATCCTGCTCATTGTCTCAGCTTCATTGTCCGGTGCTCAGGGATGACTGTCCCCACCCTATGTGTCAGGTCCCAGAGTGCCCTGAGCCCAGAGACAGTGGCCATGGTGGCCTAGAGTCATAAATGATGAAGCATTGTTTCTGTGCCTTTCTACTTATTAGAAATTAGTTCTTGGGCTGAGCATCTAGCTCAGGGCACAAGCACCTGCCTGGTAAGCACAAGGTCCTGAGTTTGATTCCCTGTACAAAGAAAGAAAGAAAGAAAGAAAGAAAGGAGTTATTAAGTCCATCCCACACTTAGGCTCTGCCTCATAAAGAGAAGATTGTCAAAGAATTTTTGGACATATTTTTAAACCAACAAAGATTCCAAAAATTTTAAACTGGTGCCATTTAACTTTGGCCTCTGCACTTTCTCCCATTTCCTGCATTCCACAGCCTAGGTCTGCCACTCACTACCACAGAAGAATCCCCCGCCTAGTGAAAGCCACAGCGCCTCAGTGTGGTCTCATCCTGCTCTGCTTCCTGGAAAGAAGCCAGTCTGGCCAGTTGTCTCCAATTGTTCACTTCTTTTTCAATTCCCAGTAGCCAGCCATCAAACCTGGAAACCTGCTCTTTCCACAGCGTGGGATTCTTCAGCCTATAGGAAGAATCCTTCCTACCTCTGACACACAGTGGATAATATTTACTGATAATTCATGATTATGGATAGATCTTAAAAACATGATGCTGAGCAAAAGAAACCAGACACAACAAGCACATGCAGTTTGCTTCTACTTCTGTAGAATTCCAGGAAAGCCTAGTTTAGCACATCAGAAAGCAGACCAGTGCTTGGCCAGGGCCATATCCAGGGCAAGGGGATTGGCTGTGAAGGGGCAAGAGAGAATTTTTGAGGGTGATAGAAACGTTCCCTACCTTAACTGTGGTTACATGAGAATAGGCATCTGTCAAAACTCATCAAATTGGACATTTAAACACAAGCATTTTACTGATGACAAAATATACTCCAATAAATTTTATTTTAAAAGTGCTTGGTGAATGCATCCTACATATTTTTAAAACAACTTCAGTATTCTTAAGAACAGTGCTTTGATGGGCCTTTGCTGAAAGTTCTGAATTCTCTGCCATCTGGGTGGTTAGCAAGACAAATTGAAGAGTAGTAACTTACCTCTAATTAGAATGTCTTCATTCCAGGCCAGTTATCATAACAAAAATGATTCATGTCATTGAGAAGGTTGTGAGGGACCCACTGGCAGGGGAGTGTTCTGTGTCATTTAGTGTCAGTCTCTTCTGAGTATTTGTACTCTAGAGCTGATAACAGCAGACATAAATAGCGGGCTTCATAGCAGCTGATGGCAAGGCCTGCATGGGGTTCTCCAGACCTACCCGAGCTGTTGGAGGGTCAGCAGGCACTTCCATTTCCGCCTCTAAGAGATACCCTGAGTGAGAATTGTGTCTTGCAGGAGTGTGGCTCACATTCTCACCCACCCTAGCTGTCCCAAGTGTGCGAGCATGTGTTTGCAGGCAGGGCTGCCCCTCCTCTTTGGCAGTCAGGTGTAAATGGCTGTGAACCATTCTCTGCATGCACCACTTCTCATGTCCCACCTCAGACCTTAACAGGTCTAATTCCATAGATGGGGCCTAGGCAAAGTCAAACTCTCCTGCATCAGTAGGCCTAGGCTGGGGCTCATGAACCCATGCAATTTATGCAGGTGATTCAGACATCACCCATGGAAACCGACACCAGCTAGTCCCAAGTTTCTGGACTGGACTGGAAATCAATAAGGTACCAAACCTTAGGATGGTTTCTGTGCTTTTCATTAGTTGATGTCTAGCCACACTTTTTAAAGCTCTGACTTACTTTTCCTGCATCATCCCTCCCTGCCCCTAGAACCATCCCTGTACCTAGCACCCCATCTAGACCGTAATAGTGTCTGTCACTACCACACCCATCTGGCATCAGTTATCACCATATACTAGAAGGCCACCACCCTGGACCTTGCTCACCCCTCCAGCCTGGCACCTCCCCTGTGCTAGAGTCCCCATCACACCAACTTGAGCACTGCTAGGGCGCTGTGCTCCTCAGGCACATGACGAGTGCTGTGGACCGTGATGACCAGGCTTCCTGTCTATGCAGGTGCCAATTTTAGTGGTCTTTACCTTCCTACTGGTAAAATGAGAGGAGGTAGCCAACAAGAGTGGTTCCCAAACTGTGGTCCTTGGGAACACACAGGTTGTGTGACTGTGCTAGATAAAGCCGGAGTCTGGTTCTGGGAGCACCTCTCCTTCATCTCAAGCTGCCATATTCCTTCAATAATGGCTTCTGTGTCAAATTATGTTAGAAGGAACAAGTTCCACCACTAAAATCAATTTTAAGGTCCCTAGTTTAGGAAAGTTTAGAGTCCCTTACTTCTGGCACATTGTCGATCCATAAAAACCCAGATACTGTCTCTGCCTATGTTAGTTGCTTTTTTCTCATTGCTGAGAGAAAATATCCAACACCCACAAGTTAAGGGAGGAGAGGTTTATTTAGCTCACAGTTTGTCGAGGTTTCAGTCCATAATGGGCTGGCTCCAAGCACATGGCAGAGGAGCAACCATTCATGGTGGCAGAAGACAGCAAAAGCAACAAGAGAGTGTGAGACACACCTTGTTCTTGTTCTGCCCTTATACTGTATCCAGTCTACTGGGATTAGGGTGGTGCCAGTCCAGTGAGTAGACTGATCCAGCAGTCACCCACCCTTAATCCCAGCATTTCACTGTGAATCAATCACTCACTCTACATTCAGCCACCTCAGTAAACTATGACTGCATTAGGCTTCGGGGGGGAACATCTAGGCAGAGATCCTACCTCTGTCTTCCATTATACTTCATTTATTTCTAGTTGTATAATTATTCTAAAACAAATTTATGGTAGAGATTTATATCTATGTTGTATTAAAATATTTTAAAATAAAAGAATGTTGGCTTATAAAAGCTATATATTTCTCCATTGGCTACATTTAGCCTCTGAGGATATAATAGGAAAAATTTCGAGTCAAGCTATGAGCCAGTTGCTATAGGAAATGTGCTTATATATTACCTCATTTAATCTACACACAATTGTATGAGAGAAGTACTTTTTTAAATCTCCATTTTAAGAGGAAGAAAACTGGACAGAGAGGAGAAGTAATTTACTAAATGTCACATAGCTTTATGAGTTGGGAATTGAGCCTGCACAGTGTGACTCAGATGTGACCTGTCTTAGTGGATTTAGGCCACTACAGCAACATATCTTGGACTAGGTCATCTGTAAATAGAAGAAACCTGCCATTCACTCTTCGGGAGACTTGGAAGTCTGAGCAGGTTGAGCCTGATGCTGGTTTGCTCTCTGCGTCTCAGTCTGCACCTCCAAGCCACATCCTCACGTGGCAGAAGGGCAGGGTAGCTCCCCAGAACAACTCCCTGGAACACTAATCCCACCCACAGGGCACCACCCTTTCTACTTAATCATTTCCCAAAGGCCCCACTTCTTCAGTGTGTACCACTGGGTAGTAGGTTTCCACAGAGGACTTTGAGAAGTGCCTGAACACAGCCTTCCCGCTGCAGGTGGGATTCCTTCCAGCTGCGTTTTGCCCAGGGCCACTCTTACTACATTGGGTTCTGAGGGTCTCCCAGGGCCTCCAGTTTCAGGAGCCCCAGGTCTGCCCTCTCTCAAAGATGTGTGGCTGGGAGACCTTGGCCAAGACCCTGCTGAATGATGGTGTGTGAAGAGTGGGTGCTGAAACACCTTGAAAGACATGGCTCCTCTCCTCTTGAAGTCTAATGGCTCTGAATCGAAGGCCCCGCCCAAAACTTCCAGAAGAAGGACAGGGAGCTGATACAGTCAGCAGCCGGGAGCTTCCGGTACAGCTCCAGCTAACAGGGTCTGCATGGATATAGAGCATGGTGTCCTCACATCAAAAGCTCCAGTTTTAGGTGAACTCTCTAGAAGTTTACCTAGTCAGAGCAGTTATGTTATTTTATTTGGTTTTATTTTTCAATGTCAGGCCTAAGTACTCCTTGCTAGCAATACACATTTTCTTGGAAGCTTTTAATGTTTGCTCATGATTTATGCAGAGCCTGTGGTGGGCAAGAGAGGTTCTGGCCCATTATAGCCCATCAGCACACAGTGTGTCCACATCCAGAGTGATATATTTAGAGTGTCCCTTAGTTTGGACATCCTGAACTTCCAAGCCAATGAAGTGAAGGTTTGTGGTATCTCAGGGACAAAAGATGACTTCCATACAAGTTTTAGATGACACAGACAAGATAATGACTATTTGATTGAGCTCCTGTTGCCTTCAGCTTTGTGCTGGGAGGCCTTCGCTGGTCTGCAGTGACTATACTGCTGCAGGCAACAGGGCACAATGCATGGCTGTTCCTTTGTCATCAGCTTCCCTTGACAAGACCAGTGTCATCGCCACTTGTCACTCAGAGCATGGACCTCATCACTGCCAGGCCCGGCCACAAGCAGCTGCTGTCACTGTGTATGTTCCACACAGTGGAGGCTTCAGAAGCCCCACCACCCACCACCTCTGCTCCGCGGAACCAGGGAAGAGTGCCAGGTTACATGGCATGCCCTGAGGGGTTTGTCTCACCAGCCTTTGGAAAAGACTGGCAAATAGGAACAGAGAAAGATGTTAGGCTGTGTCCGTATTCAGGTTTAGCTTTACAGCCTAATGGCTGAAGAGAAGGACTTTTCATAAGGTTGGCACTCCTACCTGTACCTAAATTCCATTTGCAACCTGAATTTCTGTTGTGCTTTTTTTCTTCACCTGGAACTCAGCTTCTCCCCCACCAGTTATAATAGCCTTTGCATGTGTACTGCAGAGGATTCTCAGTAGGTGCACAGGGCTGTGGCTTTTCCTCTTGGTGTCACTGGTATAAAATGCTGGAGTTATAAGAGGCTGTAGGCATAGTTGTTTCATTTTGATTTCTGTTGCTGCTTTAAGCGTGTTTGGCCTCTTGCATAATAGAGGTTATTCTAAATGAAGGTGTTCTTGTAAACATTTTTATTTCTAATACAGATGGCAATAGCAGAGTAAATTGAACCAGCTAGACATGGATGTTTTGCTGAAAACATGTAGAAACCTAGCACATACGTGTGCAAGAACACACTAATGCTCATTTCTTCTCAATAAAGCTTCAAATCTTTTGAAACCTCTTTGGGGATTATTTTTTAATTTTTCTAATGGAATTGTATCTGCAAAAAATTTCCTGTTATGAAGATTTAGACAAGTTTTTCCAAAAATTGTAGCTATGGGGTTTTTCTTTCTAAAACAGTTTTTAAACTGTGACAAATACATGTGAGATAAAATATAGGTAAGACAAAACTCAGTGGCAGGGTAAGGTACTCTCTGGAGATGCTGGGAAGTGTCCGGGAGCCTCTGCTCTACCAGTTACATGGCATGAGCAGAAGCGACTGATACTCCACAGCACTGTGCTCCTAAGCCGGGGTGTTCAGTAGGTTAAGGCATTTTAAATTCATTTGCTACTTGTGCTATTTTCAGCTTACAATGGACTAGGAAACAGCCCTATCACAAGTTGAGAACCACCTATAGATCTTATTTTATTAAAATGCACAATTTAGTTTGTTTTGTGCCTATTTATTTCATTAAATAACACTTTGTTTCGACTAAAGGAATGAGCCTGTTCAAAAATGATAAACTTCCTAAATTACAGGCTCACTGAGGAAGAAGATCCTCCATGTTTTCTTCAAATATACCACAGATGTCTTATTAAGTGCTGCCGGCTCAGCCCCGTGGTGAAGTCAGTAGAGCTGAACAGCTTCTGTGGAGTCTTTGTTTTCCCAGGGGAGGCAATTTCTCCCTTCAGGGAACCGTGAGTTGGAAGCTCATAAAACCCCCAAATCACAAATCACATTTCTTCAGGGCTTTTTGGATATTGTTAAAATTGGGCCCTTTTAGAGACTCAGTGAAACATCGGTGGTTGGAGCCTCACTAGAGGGGCACTAGGGCTGCACCTTTTCCTCCCCCTGCTGATGGAATGGCCGCAACAGAAGCCCGGGGATTGTCCCGCAACCTGCACTCCCACATTAGCCTCCATGGGGCCACAGAGCCCCACGGGTAAGCCCTGGCTGTGCTGTAGTCTCTTTCATCCCTCAGAGGAGGTGGGTGCATCCGGTCATCCTCCGTTCATTCCAAAGAAGGAGCAGAGGGAACTTGTGCCAGAACCCAACCCAGCCATGCTGACAGAAGCAGGTGTAGGAAGGAGGGAGCTCAGACCCGACAGCCTGCAGACTTCCAGGATGAACCAGGCAAGGAGAACGGGAAGGGGAGAGAAGTAAGCACTGTGCCACGCTGGGTGACAGGTAGCGTCACTCGGAGGAGAAGTCATGTCAGATCCGCTGCACTGCTGTGGTCATAGCACTGTAGAACACCAGCGAGTCAGGATGCTGAGAAGTGTGGCGTTGCAGAACGGGTGCCTGTAGGGCTCTGGAGAGGGGCCTTGAGCATCCTTGGGGTCCTTGATCCTGCTTCCCTGATGCTCTGGGTCAACAAAAGACCTTCAGCACATGCAGCACTGACTTTCCATGAACCAGTGTAAATCCAGAGGCCGAATGTGTTCAGATGAGGTGACTTCTTCTAGTGTTTGTAGGGCTTGGAAAAAGATGAGCAGTTTGATTCTTACATCAGTGTGAGTAAACACTGCCTGTAGGAAGGGGAGTTTGTGTCTATCCATCCATCCGTGTGTGTAGATGGACTTGAAGCCTGCGTGTATCTGGGCACGTGTACACACACACTCCCATGCATTGTGGAAACGCCCTCTGTGTCGGTAATGTAGCTGCTGTTTAGGAACAGAATTAATCAAATAAACATTTTCCTTTCCAGTTTAGGGAGGTCTGTCCTGCTATGTTTCTATTTTTATTTTGTTTGGCTTATTTGCAACCTACATTCCTGAACCATACCAGAAAGAACATGTTTAGTTCTTATGTGCTGGCTGAAATTTATGTATACTTAGACTTGGAGAATTTTTAAAATTTTTTTAAAGCTTGCCTTACTCTGATTCAGATTTTGGGCTGCTAGAGAGACAGGACTCCTGCTGGGGCTGGTCGCACCAGCCTAGCCCTCACTCCCCTTCACTCCTGCCCATCCCCGTGGTCACGTGTGCCCGCTGACTCAGACTCTGACAGCACAAGCACATACGAGTGAGGACGTGTCCAGCACAGTGCTTCCATACCATAATGGAACTTCCATACCCTAATTACTGTTCTGTGACCGTGGTCACAGTACTCTCCCTTAGTTCCCTCTCTGTGGAACAAGGATAGGAGCGCATGTTGCACATAGCATGCAGGACTGCTGTGAGGAAGGGTGGAGTGATGAATGTACAGCACAGAGCACGGTCTGTGCTCTGGCACCCAGAGAAGTGCAGGCTGTCCCACGGCCATTTCCACCTTATTCTGCAGTTTAGCTTTTCCATAGGGGATTGGCCGGTGGTTGTTTGGCATGATCTGTATTTTGCTTGACTGTTTTCTTTTTTCCTTTCTCCGTCTTTTATTTGTGAATTATCCAAATGCAAGTAGCCTGGTGTTGTTCTCTGTTTGAGACAGAGTGAGCTTCTAGGCCATATTCTTAGCAACCAGCTGGTAGCGTCCTCTTTCTCTTTCTTCACACTAGAGTCCTGTTGCTTTTCTTGGAATTTGTTGTCTCCCATCTATGAGGCCTGTAAGCCTCACTGTCCCCTAAGCGGGCCATCGGAGGATGAACTGGTGTGTCCTGGGCAAAGATGCAGAAACACACTGTGTGCCAGGCTGCTGAGATGAGAGGAAGACAAGTCCTAAAATCCTTTAAGGTCATCTGAAGTCACTGGTTCTTCATCTTGGAGGACGGAGATGAACAGATCACTTTGGTGCTTCTGTGGGTGTCTGGCAGTGTCTTTCTAGCCAGGACGTTGGACCTTCCAACAGGGGTTGAAGGATGGAACTTCTCGGCTTTTGCTGCAATTGAAATCACTACAAGGCAGCGTGGTTTCCATGGAATTCTGAGTCCTTCAAACTAGATGAAGAGAGAACAGTTGTTTTGATCTTTATAATCAAATGCCTTAGCACAACACCAGTATCTCCTCTGATTTTACAACCCCTTACACCATACCTGCGCTCATCCCTGGAATGTCTGCACCAGTGTCACTGTGCTGCTTATAGTACCAGAAGAAACCACGTAGAATCCTTGCCCACCTACTCAGGATTTCAATAAACCAGCCCACAGGGTTAGCTAGTATCACAGAACCCTCGCTGGTGCTGACTCACATTCCTTGGTTCTTATCCTCATTACTCCTACCAGAAAACTTCTGGGCACAAAGAAACTTGCTTTTACTCCAAGCGAGTTAGATGTAAAGATAAAGGGAGAGCAAAATATTGTGGACCTGAGGTGTAGAATCCTGGCCAAAGTCAATGGTGCTGGCCAGAGCTGAAGACCCTGCTGACCAGGAGGATGTGGGGAGACCTGGGCATGGACCTCACCAGCACATCCCTCCTGGGATGAAGGGGGAAATGGGGAGACCCCTGGGTGATATAAGATTTTCAGTGTTTTCAATCCAGATACTTTTGAAAGAGGATGAATGTAATGCATAAGCAAAGAATGCTGTGGGCACAATTTGAAATTTCTTAAGTCTCTAAGAAATAGAGCACATGAGGTGAAACTGCCATAGGAACTCTGCTTGTGTGGCTCAGCCCCCATGGGGTCTGACCTCGCTATGGAGAATGAAATTCTTCCCAGTGAAGGTTCTGGAGTCCTGTCCCCAGCTGGGGCTAACAGCAGTGTTGGCTCCGCGCCCTTTTCCAGGTCTGTCTCTTGAGCACTGGGAACCAGGATTGAGGGCTGAGACTGTGCTGCTGCCTCCCGGGGGTCTGCTCTCCCTCTGCTCTGGGGATCCCCGCGTCTTTTATGTCTTTGCAGCAGCCGTCATCCTGCATCGCCTTTGAAATGTGTTGGAGAAGCACTGCCATCAGAGAGGATGTTCAGGGAGATGAGCTGTGTTGGTTACTTCTCTCCTTGATGCGACAAAACACCCAACACTCAGAATGAAAGAAGAAAAGTGTTCATTTAGCTTCCAGTTCCTGGAGGTTTCAGTCTATAATCAGCTGCTCCAAACAGGGTGGCCTGGCAGTGGGGCAACACTTCAAGGCAGCAGCTAGAAAAGGGAGGAACAAGCCTCTTCTCTTGCCTTATATTGTACACAGGCCACCGCCCCTCTGCAGGGCGATTGTGGCACTTTACAAAGTAAGGATCTTGGCTCCCTGCTGAGTCTCTGAAACTTCTAAACTTCTCAAGTTAACACAATATATCAACCATAACAGTAGTCTCTTCTGCTTTCTGGCCTTTCCATTCAACAGTGTGTGTGTGTGTGTGTGTGTAGCCAGGAATGGTGGTCCATGTCCATAATCCCAGCACTCTTGGAAGCTCAGTGGAGAGCTATGCAAGTTTGAGCTCAACATGAACAATTTAGAGAGATCCTATCTCAGGGTTGTTTAAAAAAAAAATCTGGAAACATAGCTCATTTTAAGGCCATGGATTCAATTCCCAGTACCACAGAAAATAAAACAAAAACTGTGTGTGTATCTGAGAGCGAGAGAGAAAGAGACTGACAGAGAGACAGAGAACGTACCTATAGGGCATTGTTACATGAGAGACAACTTACATCTCTTAGGCCAAATCCATCATCTTGTGTCCTTCTCTCTACCCTGTTTTGAACCATCAGAGGCCTTTTCCAAGCCAACATGAAGTGCAGAACCCACCAGCCAGAAGCCCTGGCTCTGCCACGGTCAGTTGGCCACATTTGGGAGGACACTTGCTCTGCACCTGCTGAGTTCTCGTATCTCAGAAATGAAGGTGTCCATGTTTCCTCTCCTCTGTAGAAGCAGTCTGGTAGTCTGTGATGTTGGTCTCCTGGAGCCTGTTCTTTAATACTTACAGTTCAATTACTAAAATTGCTATAATTGCTGACACCCCGTAAATACTATAGTTTTTCCTTTATTCTACGTAAAACTTAGAGGCTAAATGCATGATGGTATTGTGTCACAAACTAATAATCCAGGTTGGTTGGGTCAGAAATCATTGTGTGACCTCGAATAAGTCGTTGAACTTCTCCTAATCATTTATCCCCTGCTTAGCAGTTATAAGGAGAGGTAAACTGAGAGATAAGAGCAACGTCTGACTTAGAGTTCACTGAAGTTCCTTTTATGGATATCAAAAGACTTTTTGCCATAGTTAACAATGAAGAACGTTTCTAATTTTAAAAATGTTCAGGTCAGATTGAAGCTGAGTATCTCATGGAAAAGAGAATCTGATCCCTTCCCTGCACCACTCCTACAAAACTAGGCAAAGCCATCATAACTTCATTCCTAAAGTAAAATACGATTTGATTCGGAGCCTTGCTCTGCTGCCCTTTTTGCTGCTTTTTAAATTACTTGAGCCTGTTTTCTCAGTAAAAGTGATATATTAAAAATATTTAAAATCAAATAGAAAAGATACATAGCTCCATTTATTCAAAGATAAACTCTCGTTGGATGCATATTTTGTTTGTATTTTTCTCTAAAATAACTGACTCAAACCATGGTATTGTACTGTACTCCCTTGTTATCCATTAGGGCACCGCAGAGTTTTAAGGGTCTTCTCTTATGCAGGCAGAAAGGAAATGAAGGCCAGTGCTGGTAGAAAATGATGTCAATGTAGCCAGCCTGCGGAGACACAGAGCAGTCTGGTTGGCCTGGTGGCTGGGGATGGCGGGGCTCAGCGGGTGAGCAGACAGGCTGGTGGGACCTGGCTGTGTACCCAGAGTTTGTTATCCAGGCTGCAGAGCGGGGAATTTTTTGTTGGCAGCATAGCACCAGGAACTAAATGATACTGAGTTACACAACCAAATCCCTGCTTTATTCCTTTCTCAAGAAAATGTTATTTAAAATCCAATTTTTTAAAATCTTCATATACAAGCCAACTATAGTCTCTATGAACGTCTCTCAAAATTGTCATCACCCCTGAAGACTTTTAAATGCAGTTCCGAGTTATTTACTGGTATGCCTGCGATATATGTCATGCAGTAACTCTAGGGATGGCAAATTCCTCCTTGAGTGGCCGGAGGTAGAAGTCACTGAAGCCTCGGTCTCCAAGCGGAAGGAATGTGTTTGGCCCTGCTGGATGCCGGCGGGAGGCTCTGGCAAGGAAAGCCACTTGTTTTTCATCTCTAGTGGTTTCCTTAATAGCTCCTTGGCGCCATCCAGTGGGGAAGTGCTAGAATACGGCTTTGGTGCCTGCAGCCTTGAAGGACGAATCCAATGGTAGTGCCTTCAGGTTTCTGATCTGCCATTTCAGTCATCCTTCTCATGTAGGAATTTAAGAGACATCCCAGGAAACAGGGTTTTTTCTGTATATTGAGGCAGCACACTGTTTTGAAGAAAGTGCAGTCTCTGATCATCATAGACTAACTCAGTGACCTTGGATGAGTCCGTATCTGTTGGGAGACGTTGAAACTGGAAATTGAACACAGGTGCAGGGCTGCAGCATGGCCGACCAGACAACAAACAGATGCCTCAAAGGGCAAGATAAGGCCACAGCTGAGGAGGACACCAGGCCCCAATTCCAATTAACTAAGTAGACTGTAGCTGCAGGGATCTCACTCCAGTAGTAAAGTACAACATGGAGATCTTCTCCTAAGATAGTTCTCCTATAGTAACATAATCTGTTACTTGCAAAAGTCCTTGAACTCCTCCCAAGGTCTGTTCAGTTTCCACTCTAACCCCTTCCTTGTTTGAAAAACTAAATACAGGCCGCTTGGAGACATTCCTTGTCTTAACCCTCAGCATCTTGAAATCTGCAGAGGGTTTTGATCTTCCTGGCACCCTAAAATCATACCACTTACTAACTTATTTAAGCCTTCACCATACACTCTTTTGAGAGATTGGGAATCTAGGCCAGGTCCCCAATATAGGTATATCCTCAGTGAAACAGTTCTACCTCAGGCTTCCTTAGAAAAGCAAAACAAAAGCAAAAACCTCTTCCATTTT
Organism: Dolichotis patagonum; assembly: GCA_004027295.1. NCBI lineage: Eukaryota > Metazoa > Chordata > Mammalia > Rodentia > Caviidae > Dolichotis > Dolichotis patagonum. The sequence continues at coordinate 6,052 of PVJX010021857.1, read as the reverse complement.
GAGTATCCATAACATTTCAGTGCCATAACTGTTTTAGTATTTATCCATGCAGTCCCCAGTTCAAACTAGCATCAGTTTAGGTAAGAAAAAATATCTGGCATTCTTGAAAATTCACCAATGACCTCCAACCATCTATAATTAATACATAAGTCAATATCACTGGAGTCTATGTTCATAAGACTGTCTCAAGGGCTTTAAACTAAAGCCTAATGATGTGGTGGAAAGAGCTGGCCTTTGCTGTCAGAGCTGAAATCCCTACCTGCCACTGTCTACATGACTGATAAGTTACTCTCCGTCCCTAAGCCTCTTTCCTTATCAGTACAGTGAACTCGGGAAATCCCACTTCTTGGGGATACAAGGGCAAGGGTTGGGGTGGGGGATATAGCTCAGTGGTACAGTGGCTACTTAGCAAGCACAAGGTTGTGAGTTCAATTGTCGCTACTTCCCCCGCCCCCAAAAAAGAAGAGCAAGGGTTGCATGAGGTAATACCTCTGGAGCGGTGAGCATTGGGACTGTGCCTGATGTTCCCACGCAGGCTCTGCATTTTACCTGTTTACCTGGAGCAAACCACTTTTGCTCTGAGACCGGCATTCTTCTGCCAAACAGAGATCCTAGTTCCTTCTCAGAGTTATACAAATCCCATGGCATAGCTATCTGAAAGCCCTCGACACTTTATAGTACTTAACAAATACTAAGTGTTTCCTTTTCCCCTAAACGTACTGACTCATTTCAAATACTTAAAATAGGACAGAGTTAAAGTCATGTTCATTTTAGGGTTGTCATGGTGTATTTCCATCCCTCACCCCAAGTTCACAGGGCCTTATTTACCTGTCCATGTCATGACTCCAGCCACAGCATGCCCAGATCTTTGCTCAGGTCTCAGCTCCCCACCCTACTGAGCAGCCTGCTCTAAACTGTAGATCCGTCTCTGTGGTGTATTGTCATAGACACCCTTCCTGACCTCCTCGCCCAGCAAGAAGTGACTGCTGGCTGGTTTAATCATCTGAACACATCTTTCTCAAGAAGAGATAAGGGGAACTAATGCACACTGAGTCTATATATATATATATATATCTTAGCACATTTAACCTTCCCGTGACTTTCTCAGGTCAGTATCACTTCCTTCACCTTAAGGAGTGTGGGGCCTACTCATTTCTTGATTAAACAAACATTTTTGAACACTGATCACCAGGCACTGGGAATGCATCAGCAAACAGCAGACTCAGCCCTTCTTTCTTGGATCCAACAGTGTCTTACATAGGATGATGAATCTAGGAGACAGCAGTGAAACTGATCATAAACTGTTCTCATGGTGAAGGGCCAGCAATTAGAAAAATGGCCCTAAAAGGGGGATATTTTAGGTAAGACCTGAAGGCTCAAGATCAGACAGATGGGTAAAGTGCAGCAAGGGTGGGATTGAAATGTGGTTACCTTGGTTCCCCGTGTCTCCTCGCCTCGCCTGTAAATACCTGCACCAGTGTCACTGTAACCTTCTTGTGGTCCTCGTCTCTTTCTCCCCAGTAGAATGTGGACCTTTGAGAACAGCAGCCTCACCTCCCAGGCATCTGGTGCAGGTAATATGTATAGATAAATGGTCATTTAATTTGTAAATATGCATATGTGTATGTTATTGCCCTGTAATAGTATAGGGATGCAACAGTACATAGATCCTGCACTGTGTTATTTCTTTAACAAACACATTTTTGTGATTTCCAAACAAAAAGGCTTTCTGAGCACCCAGGCACTTCCTCATCAAGCGCCTCTGATTCAGATGTTCCTGTGTTGTGGCTGGGGTGATCCGGATCAGCATGCGAAAGAAATAGCAGCTGCAGTCTGTCCTGCTGCGGATGCAGCGTGGAAGCAGCTTAATCATTTAATTAAATGACAGTCTGGTCCTCGCTGGATGCTGAATGGCACAGGGCTCATTTTCAGCCTGCTACCCAGACTGTTCTTAGAGATGAAAAAGGAGTCACTGCCCTGTGCCAGCATTGGGATGGGGCCTACAATGTGAAGGCACGTGGAGTGACTCAGTGAGTGTTTCTTCTTAGTGAAACTCAGTAGCTGTCAGCCTAGTAAGGGCAACAGACATGCCCAGAGCCCATGCATACTCCCAGTACAAACTAGAGTGTCCTAAGCAAAAATGCAGATGGGGGGAATGGCACCTCCCCGGTGGGTGCAGTGGAGGGTCGGACAGGTGTCTCACCAGGTGGACGTCATTTTGTCTGAGTTGGGAAAATAAATGACAATTAACAAAAAAAAAAAATGAGCAGGATGTAGCAGGAGTGGGCACCGGGCAAGAGGCCGAGTGTGTGCAGAAGAGGCAGGATGGCACGTGGGGGTCTGCATGTGCCCTCAGGCCAGGCAGAAGGTGTCCACGGGTAAAGGGCCAGGTGACTGCGTATCAGACACGTTGCTGTTTTCTTTGTTTCCATGAACATTGTCTTCGCTCCTTCGCTCTGTGTCTTCTTACCCACACGGGTCATTCATTTACCCATCTTCGATTGCAGTTTAGCTAAAGAGAAGTTAGTCCCTCGTCTAAGAGGAGCAGCCGTCCGAATCCAGTGATCTATCAGCTGGCGAGTGATGCTTAGCTGTGCTTGGGGAGACACTGGGAGTGGGGACAGGAGCGGCCTACAGGGCGCCTTCTTCCCCCAAGCAGACGGTGCCCTTCCACGCTACTGCTCTGTGGCTCCAGCTCTTGCCTCTTTTGTTTTTTTAAAGTAAAAGCAAGCAAGTTGGGTTTTTTCAAGATAGCCAAGGTTTTAAAGCAATGTGTTAATAAGAAGAAAGAAATCTGCAGGCGACATAGAGCACACCCTCATGCTGAGCCTTATTCATGGGTGGCACTTGCAACCTTCCGTTAAAAGGCTCAGAAGTTCCCGAGAGTATTTTCATCAACCATTGCTCTGCTCCTAGTTTCTCCTAATTGTCCTTCTCCTCTTACTTTCCAGAAAGAGATGACGAGCAGGATGTGTCACTAACACTCCGTCTCATCCTGCAGAAGAAAGCAAAGACTCCTGGAGTCCTGAGTGGACAGTGGGTGGACTTCCTGGCTGAGAGAAGTCTCGGGCGAGAGAGCTGAAGGCAAGCGGGGGCTCGAGACCCTTCCCACTCACGTCACGTGCTCTTCCCTCAGCGTGCTGCTAGCCTGGAGCTGCGGACCAAGCAGACCACAGCGTGCAGAGCACAGGCCTGACCCCTCCACCTCGGACTTGCCCAGCAGGGCCCTCGGCACTTCCTTGTGGGTCACAGTTCTGCCTGTGACCTGCCACCTAAGCTTTATTGGAATTCAGGTTTTGAGACTGCGATACTTCTTTGTACCTTTCCACTTCTCTGTCTTGATAGCTGGCCGGCTTTTCTGTCGTTTGTTTTCTAAGTACAGAGTGAACTGTGGGACTTTGGACGCACAGCGAGTTTTTCTGTAGCGAGCCTTCCTTTCGGATCCTTGAAGCCTCCCACTCATCCCGTGGTTTTGCGTTGCACGGAGCCGTGGCACTGTGGGAGATCCGAAACCGGATCTGGCACCACTGTACCGTTTCCCTAAGGAGCTGTTTTCTTGGGGACCACACCACGGGCCGGCTCGTCTCTGCCTCAGATGGTTGTCACATTCTAACTATAGCAGAGAGCTGGGCTGTTAGCACAAAGCTAACAAATTGCCAGTCTGTCCAGATCAGAATGTATTTTTTTATAATAACCATCATCCCTCGACTCTCCAGTCCATGTTCCTTCCTATTTTCCAGAGAGAAGTGAAAGACAGTTAAAAATGATGAAGAGTGACCAGTGTTTAAGCCCTGAGCCAGATTAGTGCAGTGTTTGTTCTTTATTCATAGGCAGGAAGCCATGGTTGCCTTTAGGTAATATTACTATTTCAGTGATAAAATAAGAGGACCTTAAATCCTCGGTCCTTGACTTGACTTGCTCTTCCAGTCACCCCTCGTCTGTCACATTGTGTCATGGCTCACAGCTTGTTTCTGCCCCGTGATTGTGCCACAGAGGTAAGTGGAGCCAGAGCTCACTGCCCTGTGCCAGCCGTTCCAGCGCTCTCTTCTGTTAGACGGAAGGACACATTCTCTTCTCCATCCTGACTTGGGAAACCTGAGTGTGGTTAATGAAATGTTGTGTTCTCTGATTCATCATAAAACTTTGTTCCTGAAGGTCCAACCTATGACTAGGGGGCAGTAATACTTCAATGACATGTGAGTTTAACAAAGTACAAGTTGGTGGAGGGAAGTAGAGAAGAATGTGTTAGTGCATTTTAATGTAGTAACAGTTAAAAGATAACTGAACAACTCTGAGTTTGCTTTATTTTACATCATACATTCAAGGCACTGGTGGCTGCCTTGAAAGTCTAGTAATCATGAATCCTTTGTGCAAACTAGAAAAGGGTTGACTGTTTGGACACAGTAGCATTCTATGTGCAGATCAGCCCTTCCTTTATTTCTCATACAAGCTGCCCCATCAAACCCAGTTGCTACCTCTCTCCATATGCACTGGTTGACAATAAAACGTTTTCCCTTGCTAACTTTTAGAGGCCAAGATTGGCAAAGATTTTTTCAGCATCACTTTTGGGTGCAAGAATATCTGATTGTCCTAAGGTTCAGAGAAACAAGGGCTCCTCATTTGTGAGCTGCACAGTGATACAATACCCCAGGGGAAGGCAGGGAGGTGGCACAGAGAAATGACAGCTTGGAGCCCGTCTTCTCAGAGGTTGTTTCTTAGCTTTGTACCCTGGAAAACAACAGATTTTTGCATTTAAGAAGTTAAATATGCTTCTTGAATCTCAGTGATGCTTAATCAAGTGGGAGGTTGGACTCTGAGGAATTTATTGTTAATTTTTAATGTTATTTTAATGGTGTGCATGAAATCTCCACTTGACTTAAAAATTCAAATGTTTTTAAATTTTTTAGAACAATTTCTTCTTCCTGGTTATATTGATAATTGTACTAATCAACTTTTCTAGAGTAAATTCTGGCTAATACTCATGTTCTTTAATTACAGGATGTTCCTATTACAGCAGAACTTTGTTTGGCAAATTCTGTTGAAAATCTTTACAGACAATTCTAGCTCTTTAGCCTGACTTCATCTTCCATGCATCTCTTACTGAAATGGAGGATCTGAGCTCTCCTACTGGGCCTCTTCGGCCCACTGGGCAGAGGCTGGCCACTCTGCTTCTCTTTCCTAACTATATCTTCCATGCCTCCTTTTTCTACTTTTTTCAGAAATTTCAAAACTGAAAGATTACAAGAGCACCCTTAAGTGCATCAATTGTTAATGTTTTCCCCCATTTTATTTCTTACTATGAATACATATCCCTATTGCTGAACCATTTGAAAATAAACTGTAGTAACTGAGACACTTTAAAGTACTTCATTATCATCCTCCTTACTAATAAGAACTTTGTCCAATCCACTTTTAATGTCATTATCCCCGCCAAGAAACTGAGCAAAAATATGGCATACTTAGTATACATGGTCAAACGTCTTCAGTTGCCTCAAAAATATTCCTTATAGTCTGTTTCTTTTGAATCTAGGATTCAGTCAAAAATCACATACTGCATTAACTTGCCATTGTCTTTCATTTTCTTTAATGGACTGGAGTTCCCCTTTAGTGTGTGCATGTATGTGTGTCTGTGTGCTGATGTATGTGTGTGGAGGGCTGGAGGGCTTTAGGGTGTGTGTGTGTGTGATGTGGTATGTCTTTCATGACTCTGCAATTAAAGAGTTCAAACAAAGCTGGTTTGTTTGTACACTATCCCACAATTTGGAATTTTTGTGTTTGTTTTGTTTTTCTGATTGTTTCTCATTATGAGATTTAGGTTGAACTTTTTTGGAAAGAGTAGTTCATTTGTTTCCTTCCTATCATATCAGAAAACACATCCTATCTAAGGTCTCTCTTCACAATATCAAGATTGATCAGTGTGCTCAGGCATCTCTCCCTGATCCAATCACTGTAGGGTTCCCTAATTTATTAAGCTCTGAAGATCTGCACACATACATTTTAGAGAGTATGAGTCTATACATGAATGAATCCACTTCTTAGTATTATCAGAGAT